>JASUUJ010000094.1:0-70401 GCA_030449895.1 Citrus mangshanensis
AAGCATGTATTGCACGTTATTTTTGCGCTGGGCTGGTGCCCCCGGCCTATTTTTGCACACGGAGGCCGCTCGCAAAGTCTCGCCATCTCAGCCCGCGGATTTGGTTGGCCAGCCCCACTCCCCAAGGCTATAGCCCACCCGCTTTTGTGGCCTTTTTCCTAGGATTTAACTTAAGCCTGCCTTCGATCCATTTTTGCTGCTGTGCCTTGCGTCTATTTTTGGTGACACGGACGCCCACAGAAAGTTCAAGGCCATTCCGAGTCTCGCGGATTTAAGCGCCCTAATTCTGCCAGGGCTCACTAGCTTTAGGGTTTTTCCGCTTGGACGAATTTCATAATTCGGCCTTCGACGGTTATTTTGGGCGCGGGTTGTTCGCTGCCTATTTTGGTACACGGAGGTCACAAGTCTCACACGCATTCCGAACCGGTGGATTGTTGGTAAGCCCCACCCCTAAGGCTATGGCCCACCCGCTTTTGTGGCCTTGCCCCTCCTCTCTCCTTTTTTTCCGCAGGGATTTAACTTGGCGCCTGCGCCGATCGTTATCTTGTGCGGTGCCTGCGTCTATTTTTAACATGACGCCGCCGCGAAAGTCTTCGCGGCCATTCCGAACCATGGATTTGGAGCACATCCCTACTCCCCTGGGCAATATGGGCCTCCACCAGTTTTTAGGCCTTTTTTCCACTGGATTTAACTTGGCGCCCGCTTGATCGTTATTTTTAAAAAGCAGTTCGCTGGTCGATTTATTATTGAATGGAGGCTGCCGTAAAGTTCCCACATTCCGAGTCCGCGATTGCTGGCAAGCCCACTTTGCGCGCCCACCATGTGCCTTTTTCCGCTAATGAACTTGGCGCCCGCCTTCGTGTATATTTTTGGCTGACTGAATTAAGGGGCTGCAGTTTTTGGCACACGAGGGCTCCGCAGTCTGCCAGTACTGAGTCCGTGGATTTGCTACAGCCCTTTACCCCCAAGGGTATAGCTCCACCCTGCTTTTGTGGTCTTTCCCATGGATCTAATCCCATGCTCTCGCCTTCTGGCGGATATTTTTATCAGCAAGCAGCTCGCGGCCTCTTTTACACAGAGGCCGCCGCAAAGTCTCGCCATTCCGAACCGCGGATTGTTGGCTAGCCTCAATTCTAAGGCTATAGCCCACCCGCTTTCTGTGGCCATTTTCCGCTGGATCGAATCTTGCGCCCCGGCCTCGGCGTTATTTTAGCGAGCTGTGCTCGCGCCGATTTAAGACGAAAGGTTTGTAGTTCCGGCATAGTACCATTGTCCGGATTTGTTACAGCTCCCACTTCTAAGGGTATAGCCCACCCGCTTGTAGCCTTTTTCCGTTGACGAATTTGCGCCCGGCCTTCGCGGATGATCAGAAGCGGGCTTGTGCCCTGCGCTCCTTTTAATGCACACAGAGGCGCCGCAAAGTTCAAGTACATTCCAGTCCGCGGACGAAGTTAGCCAGCCCCACTTCTAAGCATAGCCCACCTGCTTTTGTGGCTCGTGCATTAAATAGGAATGCACATTATTGCACACATTCGCTGATTTAACTTATGCCGCCTTTCAAGGTGTTATTTTGGCGTAGCTGTGCTCATGGGCTGACGGCACACGGAGGTCGCAGTCTCGCGCCATTCCGGGAGGCGGCGGACGAAGTGGCCAGCCCCACCCCCAAGGCTGTAGCCCACCCGCTTTTGTGGCCTCTTCCGTTGGACGAACTGGCGCCCGGGCCTGGGTGGTTATTTTTGGCGCGACTGTGCCTCTGCCTATTTTTGGTATTGACGGAGGCCGCTTTCACAAAGTCTCGCGCTATTCGAGTCCGCGGATGAAGTTGGCAGCCCTAATTTCTGGCATATAGCCCACCTGCTTTATTTCATTGACGAACTTGCCCTGCGTTCAAGCGTTATTTTGCGCAAGGCTGCCCAAGGCCTATTTTTGGCACTTGAGGCGCTCTCGCAAAGTCTCGCTATTCCGAACCGGGCGGACGAAGTTGGCCAGCCCCCACCCCCAAGGCTATAGCCCACCCGCTTTGTGGCCTTTTTCCGCTGGACGACTTGGCGCCCGGCCTTCTGGCGCAGTTTTTAAGCGCTGTGCTCGCGCCTATTTTTGCACACGGAGGCGGTCAGCAAAGTCTGGCCATTCCGAGTCCGCGACGGTTGGCCAGCCCCACTTCTAAGGCTATAGCCCACCCGCTTTGTGGCCTTTTTCCGCTGGACGATCCTAAGGGCCCCGCTCAAGGTTATTTTTATGCGGTTAGCTCATGCCTATTTTTGTAATGGAGGCCGCCCGTGTTCTGCGCCATTCCAGTCCGCGGTCGGTTGGCCAGCCCCACCCCTGCTGGCTATGGCCCACCCGTTTGTGGTTTCTTCCGCTTGGGCGAACTTGCGCCCGCCTTCTCGGCTGTGCTATTTTGCGCCGGGCTGAGCCTCGCGTCTATTTTTGCACACAGAGGTGCGGCCTTCACAGTTCAAGCAATACCCGAACCGCGGACGGTTGGCCAGCCCCACCCCCAAGGCTATAGCCCACCCTGCTTTGTTGTCTTTTTTTCCGCTGGACGAATCTTGGCGCCCCGGCCTCGGGCGGTTATTTTGGGCGCGGCCGCCTGGGCGTCTATTTTTGGTACACGGAGGCGGTTCTCGTGTCTCGCGCCATTCCGAGTCCGCGGGACGGTTGGCCAGCCCCACCCCCAAGGCTTTCTTGGCCCACCCGCTTTCAGGCCTTTTTCCAATGACGAACTTGGTTTCCCGCCTTCGGGCAGTTACTTTGGCGCGGCCAGCTCAAGGCCTATTTTTATGACATCGGAAGCTGCCCGCAGTTCTGCGCCATCTGAAACCGCGATCAAGTTGGCCAGCCCCACCCTGGCGCTATAGCTTCACCCGCTTTGTGGCCTTTTTCCGCTGGACAAATCCTGGCGCCTGCCTTCAAGGTTATTTTTGCTACAGCCCAAGGTCTATTTTTGGTACACACGGAGGTCAGCCTACAAAGTCTCGCCATTCCGAGTCCGCGGGATTTGGCGGGCAGCCCCACCCCCAAGGCTATAGCCTCACCCGCTTTTGTGGCCTTTTTCCGCTGACGAACTTGCGCCCGGCTCATGTTGTTTGGCGCTGCCAGCAAGGCCTATTTTTTTTTGTGCACGGAGGCCGCCTGCAAAGTCTCGCGCCATTTCCAGTCCAGAGGTCGGGGTTGGCCAGCCCGACCCCCTGCTGCTATAGCTCCACCCGCTTTTGTGGCCTTTTTCCACTTGACGAACTTGTCGCCTTGGTCATCGGGCGCAGCATTTTTGGGCACGGTTGTTCCTCATGCCTATGTTTGGGATACGAGGCTGGCCAGAAAGTCTCTTCGCTGGCCATTCCGAAACTGGCGGATTTGGTTGGCGCCCACTCCCCAAGGCTATATCCCACCCGTTTTTGTGGCCTTTTTCCGCTGGACGAACTTGGCGCCCGCCTTTCGGGCGTTATTTTTGCCTGCTGTGCCTGCGAGTCACTTTTACACGGAGGCCGGCCGCAGTTCACATTCCGAGGCCGGGCGGGACGGTTGGCCAGCCCCACCCCCCAAGGGTATAGCCCACCCGCTTTTGTGGGCCTTTTTCCGCTGGACGAACTCACGCCCGGCCTTTCAAGGTTATTTTTGCGCGACTGTGCCCGCGGGTCGACAGACACGGAGGCCGCCGCAAATTTTCGCGCCATTCCGAGTCCGGGCGGACGGTTGGCCAGCCCCACCCCCAAGGCTATAGCCCACCCGCTTGTGGCCTTTTCCGCTGAATGAATCAACTTGCCTGCCTTCGGCTGGTTATTTTTGCGTGGCTGTGCCTAAGGCCCATTTGACTTTTTGGCACACGGAGGCGGCTCGCAAAGTCTCGCTGCGCCATTCAAACTGTCCGGCGGACGAAGTTGGCCAGCCCCACCCCCAAGGGAGAGAGCCCACCCGTTTTTGTGGCCTTTTTCCGCTGACGACTTGGCGCCCGGCTCTTCGGGTAGGATTGTTTGGGCGCGGCTGTGCGGTCATTTTAAGGCTGTGCCCATTTGCACACGGAGGCCGCCATAGCTAAACTCGCGCTATTCCGAGTCCAGCGGTCGGTTGGCCAGCCCGACTTCAAGCTTATATAGCCCACCTATTTTGTATTTTTCCCCACTGGATGTAACTTGTCGCGCCTGGTCATCGGGCGGCATATTTTGGCACGTACAGTGCCGCAAGGCATGTTTGGGACACGGAGGCCGCTTTCGCAGTCTCGCGCATTCCGAGTCCGGGTGGATTTGGTTGGCCAGCCCACCTCCTGCTTGGCTATGAGCCTCCACCTGCTTTTGCCTTTTTCCGCTGGACGAACTTGGCGCCCACCGCCTTTCGGCGATGGGCGCGGCTGTGCCCGCAGCTCATTTTTACATGAGACACGGAGGCCGCTCGCAAAGTCTCGCGCCATTCCCAGGCTGGCTACATCTTGCCGGGTCAATGCGGATTTGGGTTAGCCCGATTGTGCTCCCACTTCCGGGCTATAGCGAGCCCGCTCTACCTTTTTGTGGCCTTTTTCCGCTGGACTTGTCTTGCGCCCGGCCTTCGAGCTAGGTTATTTTTGCTGCGTCATTTTTGGCAAGATTTTGGGCGGCTCGACTGTGCTCACCTATTTTTGTACACGGGGCCGTCGTATTCTCGCGCCATTCCGAGTCCGGCTCACGCTTTTTAAAAATTTCCGCTGGATTTAACTTACGGCCTGCCTCCCAAGGCTAGAGTTTTGCTGTAGCCCACCTTTCATGGTTTATTGTCCATACTGGCCTTTTGGCTTTTTCCGCTGGACCTTTTGTCGCCTTTCCGGAAAGATTTTGGTACGGCTTCGAGTCCCTGCCATTTGGCCAGTCACCTCGATGCTATAGCCCACCCATTTATAGGGTTCTTTTCCTGGACCCCATAATCTGCTGTGCGCGGTTAAAACAAGCCTATTTTTGGTATTAATAGAGGCGGCTCGCAAAGTCTGCGCCATTCCGAGTCCGGGATGAAGTTGGCCAGCCCCACTCCCCAAGGGAATAGCCCACCCGTTTTGTGGCCTTTTTCCGCTGACGATCAGCGCCCGGCCTTGGGTGATTATTTTTGGGCGCGGTTGTGCCCGGCCTATTTATTACTTGTCTTTTTATAGCACCAGGAGCCGCTAAAGTCTCGGCGCCAGTCAAGTCGGCGATTCATTTAGTTGGCCAGCCCACTCCCCAAGGCTATAGCCCACCTGTTTTGTGGCCTTTTTCCGCTGGGCGAACTTGGCGCCCGGCTCAAGGCCTTATTTTTGGCAAGCGGCTGTGCCCGCAGCCTATTTTTGCACACGGAGGCCGCCGCAAAGTCTCGCCATTCCGGGCCGGCGGCGGACGAAGTGGGCCAGCCCCACCCCAAGGGTATAGCCTCACCCTTTTTGTATTGGCTTTTTCCACTGGATCGCCCTTTTCTGGGGCGCTGTGCTCCAGCCTATGGTTGGGACACGGAGGCCGCCGCAAAGTCTCGCGCCATTCCGAGTCCGGCGGACTTCTGGCCAGCCCCGGCATAGCCCACCCGCTTTTGTGGCCTTTTTCCGCTGACGAACTTGGCGCCCGGCCTCGGGCGGTTATTTTGGTGCGGCTGTGCCTGCGGCCTATTTTTACACACGGAGGCCGCTCGCAAGTCTCGCGCCAGTCCGAGTCCGGCGGATTAGCCAGCCCACCCCCAAGGCTATAGCCCACCCGCTTGTGGCCTTTTTCCGCTGGACGAACTTGGCGCCCGCCTTCAAGGGCGGCTTATTTTTAGGCGGCTGTGCCCGTAAGCCTATTTTTACCCAGCACACGGAGGCCGCAGAGTCTCGCCATTCCGAGGCCGGGCGGACGGTTGGCCAGCCCCACTTCAAGGGTATAGCCCACCCGTTTTTGTGGCCTTTTTCCGCTGGACGACTTGGCGCCCGCCTTCGGGCGGTTATTTTTGGGCGACTGTGCCTGCCTATTTTTGGTACACACGGAGGCCGGGCCGCAGTCTCGCACCATTCCAGTCAGTCCGCGGATGAAGTTGGCCAGCCCCCCCAGGCTATAGCCCACCCGTTTTGTGGCCTTTTCCGCTGGACGAACTTGGCGCCCGGCCTTCGGGTGGTTATTTTTGGGCGCGCTGTGCCCTTGACCTGGCCATTTTTTTGGCACTGGAGGCGCTCGCAAAGTCTCGCGCCATTCCCAGTCCGCGGACGAAGTGGGCCAGCCCCACCCCCAAGGCTATAGCCCACCCGCTTTTGTGGCCTTTTTCCGCTGGACGAACTTGGCGCCCGGCCTTTCGGGCGGTTATTTTTGGCGCGCTGTGCCCGAGGCCTATTTTTGGCACACGGAGACCGCTCACAAAGTCTCGCGCCATTCCGAGTCCGGGCGGACGAAGTTGGCCAGCCCCACCCCAAGGCTATAGCCCACCCGTTTTTGTGGCCTTTTTTCCGCTGGACGAAATTGGCGCCCGGCCTTCGGCGGTTATTTTTAGGGCGCGCTGTGCGCGGCCTATTTTGGCACCGGAGGCGGCTCGCAAAGTCTCGCGTCATTCCGAGTCCGGGCGAAGTTGGCCAGCCCCACCCCCAAGGCTATAGCCCACCCGCTTTTGTGGCCTTTTTCCGCTGGACGAACTTGGCGCCCGGCCTTCGGCGGTTATTTTTGGCGCGGCTGTGCTATTTTGGCACACGGAGGCGGCTCGCAAAGTCTCGCTACATACCGAGTCCGCGGACGAAGTTGGCAAGCCCCACCCCCAAGGCTTTGGCCCACCCGTTTTGTGGCCTTTTTCCGCTGGACGAACTTGGCGCCCGGCCTTCGGGCGGTTATTTTTGGGCGCGACTGTGCCTCGCGGTCTATTTTTGGCACACGGAGGCTGCCGCAAAGTCTCGCGCCATTCCGAGTCCGGCGGACGAAGTTGGCCAGCCCCACCCCCCAAGGCTATAGCCCACCCGTTTTTGTGGCCTTTTTCCGCTGGACGAACTTGGCGCCCCGGCCTTCGGGCGGTTATTTTTGGGTGCGGTTGTGCCTGCGGCCTATTTTTTTTTGCACGGAGGCCGCTCGCAATTTCTCGCGCCATTCCGAGTCCGGCGGTCGAAGTTGGCCAGCCCCACCCCCCAAGGCTATGGCCCACCCGTTTTTGTGGCCTTTGTCCGCGGGGCGAACTTGGCGCCCGGCCTTCGGCTGTTATTTTTGCGCGCTGAGCCCATGCGTCTATTTTTACACAGAGGCGGCTCACAAAGTCTCGCGCCATTCCGAGTCCGGCGGACGGTTGGCCAGGCCCAGCCCCCAAGGCTATAGCCCACCCGTTGTGGCCTTTTTCCGCTGGACGATCTTGGCGCCCGGCCTTCGGGCGGTTATTTGGGCGCCAGCTGTGCCCGCGGCCTATTTTTGGCACACGGAGGCGGCTCGCAAGTCTCGCACCATTCCGAGTCCGGGCGGATTGAAGTTGGCCAGCCCCACCCCCCAGGCTTTGGCCCACCTGCTTTTGTGGCCTTTTCCGCTGGACGAACTTGGCGCCTGCCTTCGGCAGTTATTTTTGGGCGGCTGTGCCCGCGCCTATTTTTGCACACGGAGGCGGCTCATAAAGTCTCGCGCCATTCCGAGTCCGCGGACGAAGTTGGCCAGCCCCACCCCCTGGCTTGCCATAGCCCACCTGTGGCTTGCTGGACAAACCTGGCGCCCGGCCTTGGGCGGTTATTTTTGGCGCAGCTGTGCCTGCCTATTTTTGGCACACATGGAGGCCGCTCACAAAGTCTCGCGCCATTCCGAGTCCGGCGGACGAGTTGGGCCAGCCCCACCCCCCAGGCAATAGCCCCCCCCGTTTTGTGGCCTTTTTCCGCTGGACGAACTTGGAGCCCCGGCCTTGGTTATTTTGGGCGCGCTGTGCCCGGCCTAGTGCACGGAGGCCGCTCCCAAAGTCTCGGGCCATTCCGTGTCCCGCGGTCGTATTTGGCCAGCCCGACCCCCCAAGGCTATAGCCCACCCGTTTTTGTGGCCTTTTTCCACTGGACGAACTTGTCGCCCTGGCCTTCGGGCGGTTATTTTTGGGCACGGCTATGCCCACGGCCTATGTTTGGGACACGGAGGCCGCTTGCAAAGTCTCGCGCCATTCCGAGTCCGGCGGATGGTTGGCCAGCCCCACCCCCTGAGGCTTTGGCCCACCCGTTTGTGGCCTTTTCCGCTGGACGAGGCTTGGCGCCCTGCCTTGGGCGGTTATTTTTGGCGCTGCGCCGCGCCTATTTTTGGTACACGGAGGCCGCTCACAGAGTCTCGCCAGTCCGAGGTCCGGCGGACGTTGGCAGCCCCCACCCCAAGGCTATAGCCCACCCGTTTTGTGGCCTTTTTCCGCTGGACGAACTTGGCGCCACGGCCTTGGCGTTATTTTT
Organism: Citrus mangshanensis; assembly: GCA_030449895.1. Lineage (NCBI taxonomy): Eukaryota > Viridiplantae > Streptophyta > Magnoliopsida > Sapindales > Rutaceae > Citrus > Citrus mangshanensis. The sequence continues at coordinate 8,342 of JASUUJ010000094.1, forward strand.
GTAGCGCGCTGTGCCCGCAGCCTATTTGGCACACGGAGGCCGCTCGCAAAGTCTCGCGCCATTCCGAGGCCATGGCGGTCAGAGTTGGCCAGCCCACCCCCAAGGGTATAGCCCACCCGTTTTGTGGCCTTTTTCCGCTGGACGAACTTGGCGCCCGGCCTTCAAGGTTATTTGGCGCGACTGTGCCATGGCCTATTTTTAGCACACGGAGGCCACTCGCAAAGTCTCGCGCCATTCCGAGTCCGGCGGACAAAGTTGGCCAGCCCCACCCCCCAAGGCTATAGCCCACCCGTTTTGTGGCCTTTTCCGCTGGACGACTTGGCGCCCCGGCCTTCGGGTGGTTATTTTTGGCGCGCTGTGCCCGCGCCTGCCTATTTTTGGCACTGGAGGCGGCTCGCAAAGTCTCGCCATTCCGAGTCCGCGGACGAAGTGGGCCAGCCCCACCCCCAAGGTTATAACCCACCACGTTTTGTGGCCTTTTCCGCTGGACGAACTTGGCCCCGGCCTTCGGGCGGTTATTTTTAAGGGCGCGGCTGTGGTGCCATTTTTGGCACGGAGTCCGCACACAAAGTCTCGCGCCATTCCGAGTCCGGCGGACGAAATTGGCCAGCCCCACCCCCAAGGCTATAGCCCACCCGTTTTTGTGGCCTTTTTCCGCTGGACGAACTTGGCGCCCCGGCCTTCGGGCGGTTATTTTTGTTCACGGCTGTGCCCACGGCCTATTTTTGGCACATGGAGGCCGCTCGCAAAGTCTGGCGCCATTTCGAGTCCGGCGGACGAAGTTGGCCAGCCCCACCCCCCAAGGGTATAGCCCACCCGTTTTTGTGGCCTTTTTCCGTTGGACGAACTTGGCGCCCCGGCCTTCGGGCGGTTATTTTTGGGTGCGGCTGTGCCCGCAGCCTATTTTTGGCACACGGAGGCCGCTCGCAATGTCTCGCACCATTCCGAGTCCGGCGGACAAAGTGGGCCAGCCCCATCCCCCAAGGCTATAGCCCACCCGTTTTTGTGGCCTTTTTCCGCTGGACGAACTTGGAGCCCCGGCCTTCGGGCGGTTATTTTTGGGCGCGGCTATGCCCGCGGCCTATTTATGGCACACGGAGGCGGCTCGCAAAGTCTCGCGCCATTCCGAGTCCGGCGGACGAAGTTGGCCAGCCCCACCCCCCAAGGCTTTGGCCCACCTTTTTCCGCTGGATCGACTTGGCGCCCGGCCTTCGGCTGCTGCCATACGAGGGGGTCGCTACGCAAGTCTCGCGCCATTCCGAGTCCGCAGACGAAGTGGGCCAGCCCCACCCCCAAGGCTATAGCCCACCCGCTTTTTGTGGCCTCTTTCCGCTGGACGAACCGCCCGGCCTTTCGATCGGTTATTTTGGGTGCGGCTGTGCTCGCGCCTCTTTGGCACACGGAGGCCGCCGCAAATTCTCGCCATTCCAGTCCGGGCGACGGTTGGCCAGCCCCACTCCCAAGGCTATAGACCCTGCTTTTGTGGCCTTTTTCCGCTGGACGAACTTGGCGCCCGCCTCAAGGGATTTTTGGCGCGGCTGTGCCCGCAGCTATTTTTGGAGGAGGTGGCTCAGATGTCTCGCGCCATTCGAGTCCGGGACGAACTTGGCCAGCCCACCCCCAAGGCTATAGCCCACCCTTTTGTGGCCTTTTTCCGCTGGACGAACTTGGCGCCCGCCTTCTGGCGGATATTTTTAGGGGCGGCTATGCCCGCGCCTATTTTTGGCACACGGAGGCCGCCTCTCAAAGTCCATTCCGAGTCCGGGGCGGACGGTTGGCCAGCCCCACCTCCTAAGGCTATAGCCCACCCGCTTTGTGGCCTTTTTCCGCTGGATGACTTGGCGCCCGCCTCGGGCGAGTTATTTTTGGGCGGCTCTGCCCGCGCCTATTTTTGGCACACGGAGGTGGCTCGCAATGTCTCGCGCCATTCCGGAGTCCGAGGCGGACGAGTTGGCCAGCCCCACCCCCAAGGCTATAGCCCACCCGTTTTGTGGCCTTTCCGCTGGACGAACTTGGCGCCCGGCCTTCGGGCGGTTATTTTTGGGCGCGGCTCTGCCCGCGGCCTATTTTTGGCACACGGAGGTTGCTCGCAATGTCTCGCGCCATTCTGAGTCCGGCGGACGAACTTGGCCAGCCCCACCCCCCAAGGCTATAGCCCACCCGTTTTTGTGGCCTTTTTCCGCTGGACGAACTTGGCGCCCCGGCCTTCTGGCGGATATTTTTGGGGGCGGATATTTTTGGGGGCGGCTATGCCCGCGGCCTATTTTTGGCACACGGAGGCCGCTCGCAAAGTCTCGCGCCATTCCGAGTCCGGCGGACGAAGTTGGCCAGCCCCACCTCCCAAGGCTATAGCCCACCCGTTTTTGTGGCCTTTTTCCGCTGACGAACTTGGCCCGCCTTCTTGGCGGGTTATTTTTAAATTTTTTGACACGGAGGTTGCTCAATGTCTCGCCATTCCGAGTCCGGCGGACGAACTTGGCCAGCCCCACTCCCAAGGCTATAGCCCACCCGCTTTTGTGGCCTTTTTCCGCTGGACGAACTTGGCGCCCGGCCTTCGGGCGGTTATTTTGGGCGCGGCTGTGCCTGCAGCCTATTTTTGGCACACGGAGGCCGCTGTAATTCTCGCTACATTCGAGTCCGGGCGGACGTTGGCCAGCCCCACCCTGCTATAGCCCACCCGCTTTTTGTGGCCTTTTTCCGCTGGATGAACTTGGCGCCCGACCTTCGGTTATTTTTGCGCGCTGTGCCTGCCTATTTTTGGCACAATGAGGTGGCTCGTAATGTCTCGCGCCATTCCGAGTCCGGGACGAACTTGGCCAGCCCCACCCCCAAGGCTATAGCCCACCCATTTTTGTGGCCATTTTCCGCTGGACAACTTGGCGCCCGGCCTTCTGGATATTTTGGGGGCGGCTATGCCCGCGGCCTATTTGGCACACGCAGGCCGCTCGCAAAGTCTCGCGCCATTCGAGTCCGCGGACGGTTGGCCAGCCCCACCTCCCAAGGCTATAGCCCACCCGTTTTGTGGCCTTTTCCGCTGGACGAACTTGGCGCCCGGCCTTCGGCGGTTATTTTTGCGCTGCCTCTGCCCCTATTTTTGGCACATGGAGGTGGCTCGCAATGTCTCGCGCCATTCCGAGTCCGGCGGACGAACTTGGCCAGCCCCACCCCCCAAGGCTATAGCCCACCCGTTTTTGTGGCCATTTTCCGCTGGACGAACTTGGCGCCCCGGCCTTCTGGCGGATATTTTTGGGGGCGGCTATGCCCGCGGCCTATTTTTGGCACACGGAGGCCGCTCGCAAAGTCTCGCGCCATTCCGAGTCCGGCGGACGAAGTTGGCCAGCCCCACCTCCCAAGGCTATAGCCCACCCGTTTTTGTGGCCTTTTTCCGCTGGACGAACTTGGCGCCCGGCCTTGGGCGGTTTTTTGGCGCTCTGCCTCGCTGGCCTATTTTGCACACGGAGGTTGCCGCAATGTCTCGCGCCATTCTGAGTCCGCGGACGAACTTGGCCAGCCCCACTCCCCAAGGCTATAGCCACCCGTTTTGTGGCCTTTTTCCGCTGGACGAACTTGGCGCCGGCCTTCGGCGGTTATTTTTGGCGGCTGTGCCTGCAGCCTATTTTTGGCACACGGAGGCCGCTCAAATTCTCGCATTCCGAGTCCGCGGACGAAGTTGGCCAGCCCCACCCCCAAGGCTATAGCCACCCGCTTTTTGTGGCCTTTTTCACGAACTTTGGCGCCCGGCCTTCTGGCGGATATTTTTGGGCGGATATTTATGGGGCGGCTATGCCGCGTCCTATTTTTGGCAGCACGGAGGCCGCTCGCAAAGTCTCGCGCCATTCCGAGTCCGGCGGACGGTTGGCCAGCCCACTCCTGCTATAGCCCACCCGTTTTGTGGCCTTTTTCCGCTGGACGCACTTGGCGCCCGGCTTGGTGTTATTTTTGCTCTGCCTGCTATTTTTGGCACACGGAGGTTGCTCGCAATGTCTCGCGCCATTCAGTCCGCGGACGAAATTGGCCAGCCCTCCCCAAGGCTATAGCCCACCTTTTGTGGCCTTTTTCCGCTGGACGAAATTGGCGCCTGCCTTCAAGGGCGGTTATTTTGGGCGCTGTGCCCAGCCTATTTTTGGCACGGAGGCGCTCGCAAATTCTCGCGCCATTCCGAGTCCGCGGTTGGCCAGCCCCACTTCAAGGCTATAGCCCACCCGTTTTGTGGCCTTTTCCGCTGGAGCGAGTGGCCCCGACCTTTTATTACGATTTTTTTGGCACTGGCTCCTCGCTATTGAGTCCCCTGGCTGGCGCCCACCCGATGCTGGGAACTTGGCGCCCGGCCTTCTGGCGGATATTTTGGCGGCTATGCCCGCGGCCTATCACACGGAGGCCGCTTCTCGCGCCATTCCGAGTCCGAGCGGACGAAGTTGGCCAGCCCACCTCCCAAGGCTATAGCCCACCGTTTTGTGGCCTTTTTCCGCTGGGCGAACTTGGCGCCCGGTCTTGGGCGTTATTTTGCGCGGCTCTGGCCTATTTTTGCACATGGAGGTGGCTGCAATGTCTCTTCAGTTTGGCCAGCCTCACCCAAGGCTATAGCCCACCCATTTTGTGGACTTTTCCGCTGGACGAACCTGGCGCCCGGCCTTCGGGCGGTTATTTTTAGGCATATTTTGGCACACGGAGGTGGGTCGCAATGTCTCGCGCCATTCCGAGTCCGGGACGAACTTTGGCCAGCCCCACCCCCAAGGCTATAGCCCACCCGTTTTGTGGCCTTTTTCCGCTGGACGAACTTGGCGCCCGGCCTTCTGGCGGATATTTTTGGGGGCGCTATGCCCGCGCCTCCCTATTTTTGGCACACGAGGCCGCTGCAAAGTCTCGCGCCATTCCGAGTCCGCGGACGAAGTTGGCCAGCCCCACCTCCCAAGGCTATAGCCCACCCGTTTTGTGGCCTTTTTCCGCTGGACGAACTTGGCGCCCGGCCTTGGGCGTTATTTTTGGCGCGGCTCTGCCTATTTTTGGCACACGGAGGTGGCTAATGTCTCGCGCCATTCCGAGTCCGCGGACGAACTTGGCCAGCCCCACTCCCCAAGGCTATAGCCCACCCGTTTTGTGGCCTTTTTCCGCTGGACGACTTGGCGCCTTGGGCGGTTATTTTTGGGCGCGGCTGTGCCTGCAGCCTATTTTTGGCACACGGAGGCCGCCGCAAAATCTCGCGCATTCCAGTCCGGGCGGAAGTTGGCCAGCCCCACCCCCCAGGGCTATAGCCCACCCGTTTTTTTGGCCTTTTTCCGCTGGACGAACTGGGCGCCCCGGCCTTCGGACGGTTATTTTTGGGCGCGGCTGTGCCCGCGGCCTATTTTTGGCACTGGAGGCGGCTCACAAAGTCTCGCGCCATTCCGAGTCCGGCGGACGAAATTGGCCAGCCCCACCCCCCAAGGCTATAGCCCACCCATTTTTGTGGCTTTTTCAGCTGGACGAACTTGGCGCCTCGGCCTTCGGGCGGTTATTTTTGGGCGCGGCTGTGCCCGAAGCTTAATTTCGGTACACGGAGGCCGCTCGCAAATTCTCGCACCATTCCGAGTCCGGCGGACGAAGTTGGCCAGCCCCACCCCCCAAGGGTATAGGCCACCCGTTTTTGTGGCCTTTTTCCGCCGGACGAACTTGGCGCCCCGGCCTTCGGGCGGTTATTTTTGGGCGCGGCTGTGCCTGCAGCCTATTTTTGGCACACGGAGGCCGCTCGCAAAGTCTCGCGCCATTCCGAGTCCGGCGGACGAAGTTGGCCAGCCCCACCCCCCAAGGCTATAGCCCACCCGTTTTTGTGGCCTTTTTCCGCTGGACGAACTTGGAGCCCCGGCCTTCGGGCGGTTATTTTTGGGCGCGGCTATGTCCGCGGCCTATTTTTGGCACACGGAGGCCGCTCGCAAAGTCTCGCGCCATTCCGAGTCCGGCGGACGAAGTGGGCCAGCCCCACCCTCCAAGGCTATAGCCCACCCGTTTTTGTGGACTTTTTCCGCTGGACGAACTTGGCGCCCTGGCCTTCGGGTGGTTATTTTTGGGCGCGGCTCTGTCCGCGGCCTATTTTTGGCACACGGAGGCTGCTCGCAATGTCTCGCGCCATTCCGAGTCCGGCGAACGAACTTGGCCAGCCCCACCCCCCAAGGCTATAGCCCACCCGTTTTTGTGGGCTTTTACCGCTGGACGAACTTGGCGCCCCGGCCTTCGGGCAGTTAGTTTTGGGCGCGGCTGTGCCCGCGGCCTATTTTTGGCACACGGAGGCCGCTCGCAAATTCTCGCGCCATTCTGAGTCCGGCGGACGAAGTTGGCCAGCCCCACCCCCCAAGGCTATAGCCCACCCGTTTTTGTGGCTTTTTTCCGCTGGACGAACTTGGCGCCCCGGCCTTCGGGCGGTTATTTTTTGGCGCGGCTGTGCCCGCAGCCTATTTTTGGTACACGGAGGCCGCTCGCAAAGTCTCGCGCCATTCCGAGTCCGGCGGACGAAGTGGGCCAGCCCCACCCCCGAAGACTATAGCCCACCCGTTTTTGTGGCCTTTTTCCGCCGGTCGAACTTGGCGGCCCGGCCTTCGGGCGGTTATTTTTGGTTGCGGCTGTGCCCGTGGCGTATTTTTGGCACACGGAGGCCGCTCGCAAAGTCTTGCGCCATTCCGAGTCCGGCGGACGAAGTTGGCCAGCACCACCCCCCAAGGCTATATCCCACCCGTTTTTCTGGCCTTTTTCCGCTGGACGAACTTGGCGCCCCGGCCTTCGGGCGGTTATTTTTGGTTGCGGCTGTGCCCGTGGCCTATTTTTGGCACACGGAGGCCGCTCGCAAAGTCTCGCGCCATTCCGAGTCCGGCGGACGAAGTTGGCCAGCCCCACCCCCCAAGGCTATAGCCCACCCGTTGTTGTGGCCTTTTTCCGCTGGACGAACTTGGCGCCCCGGCCTTCGGGCGGTTATTTTTGGGTGCACCTGTGCCCACAGCCTATTTTATGTACACGGAGGCCGCTCGCAAAGTCTCGTGCCATTCCGAGTCCGGCGGACGAAGTGGGCCAGCCCAACCCCCCAATGCTATAGCCCACCCGTTTTTGTGGCCTTTTTCAGCTGGACGAACTAGGCGCCCCGGCCTTCGGGCAGTTATTTTTGAGCGCGGCGGTGCCCACGGCCTATTTTTGGCACATGGAGGCCGCTCGCAAAGTCTCGCACCATTCCGAGTCCGGCGGACGAAGTCGGCCAGCCCCACCCCCAAAGGCTATAGGCCACCCGTTTTTGTGGCCTTTTTCCGCTGGACGAACTTGGCGCCCCAGCCTTCAGACTGTTATTTTTGGGCGCGGCTGTGCCCGAAGCCTATTTTTGGCACACGGAGGCCTCGCGGTCTCGCGCCATTCCGAGTCCGGCAGGCGGTTGGCCCGCCCCACCCCTGTGCTATAGCCCACCCGTTTTTCTGCTCTTTTTCCGCTGGACGAACTTGGCGCCCCGGCCTTCGGGCGGTTATTTTTGGGCGCACCTGTGCCCACAGCCTATTTTTGGTACACGGAGGCCGCTCGCAAAGTCTCGCACCATTCCGAGTCCGGCGGACGAAGTCGGCCAGCACCACCCCCCAAGGCTATGCCCACCCGCTTTTGTGGCCTTTTTCCGCCGGATGAACTTGGAGCCCCGGCCTTCGGGCGGTTATTTTTGGTTACGGCTGTGCCCGCGGCTTATTTTTGGTACAGGGAGGCCGCTCCCAAATTCTCGCGCCATTCCGAGTCCGGCGGACGAAGTTGGCCAGCCCCACCCCCCAAGGCTATAGCCCACCCGTTTTTGTGGCCTTTTTCCGCTGGACGAACACGGCGCCCCGGCCTTAGGGCGGTTATTTTTGGGCGCGGCTGTGCCAGCGGCCTATTTTTGGCACAGGGAGACCGCTTGCAAAGTCTCGCGCCATTCCGAGTCCGGCGGACGAAGATGGCCAGCCCCACCCCCCAAGGGTATAGCCCACCCGTTTTTGTGTCCTTTTTCCGCTGGACAATTCCTGCGCCCCAGACTTCGGGTTGTTATTTTTGTGTGCGGCTGTGCCTGCAGCCTATTTTTGGCACATGGAGGCCGTTCGCAAAGTCTCGCGCCATTCCGAGTCCGGCGGACGAAGTTGGCCCGCCCCACCCCCCAAGGCTATAGCCCACCCGTTTTTGTGGTCTTTTTCCGCTGGACGAACTTGGCGCCCCGGCCTTCGGGCGGTTATTTTTGGGCGCACCTGTGCCCGCAGCCTATTTTTGGCACATGGAGGACGCTCGCAAAGTCTCGCGCCATTCAGAGTGTGGCGGACGAAGTTGGCCAGCCCCACCCCCCAAGGGTATAGCCCACGCGTTTTTGTGGCCTTTTTCCGCTGGACGAACTTGGCGACCCGGCCTTCGGGCGGTTATTTTTGGGTGCACCTGTGCCCACAGCCTATTTTATGTACACGGAGGCCGCTCGCAAAGTCTCGTGCCATTCCGAGTCCGGCGGACGAAGTGGGCCAGCCCCACCCCCCAATGCTATAGCCCACCCGTTTTTGTGGCCTTTTTCAGCTGGACGAACTAGGCGCCCCGGCCTTCGGGCGGTTATTTTTGAGCGCGGCTGTTCCCGCGGCCTATTTTTGGCACACGGAGGCCGTTCGCAAAGTCTCGCACCATTCCGAGTCCGGCGGACGAAGTCGGCCAGCCCCACCCCCAAAGGCTATAGGCCACCCGTTTTTGTGGCCTTTTTCCGCTGGACGAACTTGGCGCCCCAGCCTTCAGACTGTTATTTTTGGACACGGCTGTGCCCGCAGCCTATTTTTGGCACACGGAGGCCGCTCGCGAAGTCTCGCGCCATTCCGAGTCCGGCAGACGAAGTTGGCCCGCCCCACCCCCCCAGGCTATAGCCCACCCGTTTTTCTGCTCTTTTTCCGCTGGACGAGACTTGGCGCCCGGCCTTGGCGGTTATTTTGGGCGCACCTGTGCCCACAGCCTATTTTTGGTACACGGAGGCCGCTCGCAAAGTCTCGCGCCATTCCGAGTCCGCGGACGAAGATGGCCAGCCCCACCCCCAAGGGTATAGCCCACCCGCTTTTGTGTCCTTTTTCCGCTGGACAAATCCTGCGCCCCAGACTTCGGCGGTTATTTTTGTGTGCGGCTGTGCCTGCAGCCTATTTTTGGCACATGGAGGCTCGCAAATTCTCCCGCCATTCTGAGTCCGCGGACGAAGATGGCCAGCCCCACCCCCAAAGGCTATAGGCCACCCGTTTTTGTGGCCTTTTTCCGCTGGACGAACTTGGCGCCCCAGCCTTCAGACTGTTATTTTTGGGCGCGGCTGTGCCCGCAGCCTATTTTTGGCACACAGAGGCCGCTCGCGAAGTCTCGCGCCATTCCGAGTCCGGCAGACGAAGTAGGCCCGCACCACCCCCTGTGCTATAGCCCACCCGTTTTTCTGCTCTTTTTCCGCTGGACGAACTTGGCGCCCCGGCCTTCGGCCGGTTATTTTTGGGCGCACCTGTGCCCACAGCCTAGTTTTGGTACACGGAGGCCGCTCGCAAAGTCTCGCACCATTCCGAGTCCGGCGGACGAAGTCGGCCAGCACCACCCCCCAAGGCTATGCCCACCCGCTTTTGTGGCCTTTTTCCGCCGGATGAACTTGGAGCCCCGGCCTTCGGGCGGTTATTTTTGGTTACGGCTGTGCCCGCGGCTTATTTTTGGCACACGGAGGCCGCTCCCAAATTCTCGCGCCATTCCGAGTCCGCCGGACGAAGTTGGCCAGCCCCACCCCCCAAGGCTATAGCCCACCCGTTTTTGTGGCCTTTTTCCGATGGACGAACACGGCGCCCCGGCCTTCGGGCGGTTATTTTTGGGCGCGGCTGTGCCCGCGGCCTATTTTTGGCACAGGGAGACCGCTCGCAAAGTCTCGCGCCATTCCGAGTCCGGCGGACGAAGATGGCCAGCCCCACCCCCCAAGGGTATAGCCCACCCGTTTTTGTGTCCTTTTTCCGCTGGACAATTCCTGCGCCCCAGACTTCGGGCGGTTATTTTTGTGTGCGGCTGTGCCTGCAGCCTATTTTTGGCACATGGAGGCCGCTCGCAAAGTCTCGCGCCATTCCGAGTCCGGCGGACGAAGTCGGCCCGCCCCACCCCCCAAGGCTATAGCCCACCCGTTTTTGTGGTCTTTTTCCGCTGGACGAACTTGGCGCCCCGGCCTTCGGGCGGTTATTTTTGGCGCACCTGTGCCCGCAGCCTATTTTTGGCACACGGAGGACGCTCGCAAAGTCTCGCGCCATTCCGAGTCCGGCGGACGAAGTTGGCCAGCCCCACCCCCCAAGGGTATAGCCCACGCGTTTTTGTGGCCTTTTTCCGCAGGACGAACTTGGCGCCCCGGCCTTCGGGCGGTTATTTTTGGGTGCACCTGTGCCCACAGCCTATTTTATGTACACGGAGGCCGCTCGCAAAGTCTCGTGCCATTCCGAGTCCGGCGGACGAAGTGGGCCAGCCCCACCCCCCAATGCTATAGCCCACCCGTTTTTGTGGCCTTTTTCAGCTGGACGAACTAGGCGCCCCGGCCTTCGGGCGGTTATTTTTGAGCGCGGCTGTGCCCGCGGCCTATTTTTGGCACACGGAGGCCGCTCGCAAAGTCTCGCACCATTCCGAGTCCGGCGGACGAAGTCGGCCAGCCCCACCCCCAAAGGCTATAGGCCACCCGTTTTTGTGGCCTTTTTCCGCTGGACGAACTTGGCGCCCCAGCCTTCAGACTGTTATTTTTGGACACGGCTGTGCCCGAAGCCTATTTTTGGCACACGGAGGCCGCTCGCGAAGTCTCGCGCCATTCCGAGTCCGGCAGACGAAGTTGGGCCGCCCCACTTCCTATAGCCCACCTGCTTTTTCTGCTCTTTTCCGCTGGACGAACTTGGCGCCCGGCCTTCGGGCGGTTATTTTTGGGCGCACCTGTGCCCACAGCCTATTTTTACACGGAGGCCGCTCGCAAAGTCTCGCGCATTCCGAGTCCGGCGGACGAGATGGCCAGCACCACCCCCCAAGGGTATAGCCCACCCGTTTTTGTGTCCTTTTTACGCTGGACATATCCTGCGCACCAGCCTTCTGGCGGTTATTTTTGGGTGCGGCTGTGCCGGCAGCCTATTTTTGGTACATGGAGGCCGCTCGCAAATTCTCCCGCCATTCTGAGTCCGGCGGACGAAGATGGCCAGCCCCACCCCCAAAGGCTATAGGCCACCCGCTGGCCTTTTTCCGCTGGACGAACTTGGCGCCCCAGCCTTCAGACTGTTATTTTTGGGCGCGGCTGTGCCGCAGCCTATTTTTGGCACACAGAGGCCGCCAAGTCTCGCGCCATTCGAGTCCGGGAGCGGTTGGCCCGCCCACCCCCTGTGCTATAGCCCACCCGTTTTCTGCTCTTTTCCGCTGGGCGAACTTGGCGCCCGGCCTTCGGGCGGTTATTTTGGGCGCACCTGTGCCCACAGCCTATTTTGGTACCACGGAGGCCGCTCGCAAAGTCTCGCACCATTCCGAGTCCGGCGGACGAAGTCGGCCAGCACCACCCCCCAAGGCTATGCCCACCCGCTTTGTGGCCTTTTTCCGCCGGATGAACTTGGAGCCCCGGCCTTCGGGCGGTTATTTTGGTTACGGCTGTGCCGCGGCTTATTTTGGCAGTCGGAGGCCGCTCCCAAATTCTCTCGCCATTCCGAGTCCGCCGGACGAAGTTGGCCAGCCCCACCCCCCAAGGCTATAGCCCACCCGTTTTTGTGGCCTTTTTCCGATGGACGAACACGGCGCCCCGGCCTTCGGGCGGTTATTTTTGGGCGCGGCTGTGCCCGCGGCCTATTTTTGGCACAGGAGACCGCTCGCAAAAGTCTCGCCATTCCGAGTCCGGGACGAAGATGGCCAGCCCCACCCCCCAAGGGTATAGCCCACCCGTTTTTGTGTACTTTTTCCGCTGGACAATTCCTGCGACCCAGACTTCGGGCGGTTATTTTTGTGTGCGGCTGTGCCTGCAGCCTATTTTTGGCACATGGAGGCCGCTCGCAAAGTCTCGCGCCATTCCGAGTCCGGCGGACGAAGTCGGCCCGCCCCACCCCCCAAGGCTATAGCCCACCCGGTTTTGTGGACTTTTTCCGCAGGACGAACGTGGCGCCCCGGCCGTCGGGCGGTTATTTTTGGCGCACCTGTGCCCGCAGCCTATTTTTGGAACACGGAGGACGCTCGCAAAGTCTCGCGCCATTCCGAGTCCGGCGGACGAAGTTGGCCAGCCCCACCCCCCAAGGGTATAGCCCACGCGTTTTTGTGGCCTTTTTCCGCAGGACGAACTTGGCGCCCCGGCCTTCGGGCGGTTATTTTTGGGTGCACCTGTGCCCACAGCCTATTTTATGTACACGGAGGCCGCTCGCAAAGTCTCGTGCCATTCCGAGTCCGGCGGACGAAGTGGGCCAGCCCCACCCCCCAAGGGTATAGCCCACCCGTTTTTGTGTCCTTTTTCCGCTGGACAAATCCTGCGCCCCAGACTTCGGGCGGTTATTTTTGTGTGCGGCTGTGCCTGCAGCCTATTTTTGGCACATGGAGGCCGCTCGCAAATTCTCCCGCCATTCTGAGTCCGGCGGACGAAGATGGCCAGCCCCACCCCCAAAGGCTATAGGCCACCCGTTTTTGTGGCCTTTTTCCGCTGGACGAACTTGGCGCCCCAGCCTTCAGACTGTTATTTTTGGGCGCGGCTGTGCCCGCAGCCTATTTTTGGCACACAGAGGCCGCTCGCGAAGTCTCGCGCCATTCCGAGTCCGGCAGACGAAGTTGGCCCGCCCCACCCCCCCAGGCTATAGCCCACCCGTTTTTCTGCTCTTTTTCCGCTGGACGAACTGGGCGCCCCGGCCTTCGGGCGGTTATTTTTGGGCGCACCTGTGCCCACAGCCTATTTTTGGTACACGGAGGCCGCTCGCAAAGTCTCGCGCCATTCCGAGTCCGGCGGACGAAGATGGCCAGCCCCACCCCCCAAGGGTATAGCCCACCCGTTTTTGTGTCCTTTTTCCGCTGGACAATTCCTGCGCCCCAGACTTCGGGCGGTTATTTTTGTGTGCGGCTGTGCCTGCTGCCTATTTTTGGCACTTGGAGGCCGCTCGCAAAGTCTCGCGCCATTCCGAGTCCGGCGGACGAAGTTGGCCCGCCCCACCCCCCCACGCTATAGCCCACCCGTGTTTGTTGTCTTTTTCCGCTGGACGAACTTGGCGCCCCGGCCTTCTGGCTGTTATTTTTGGGTGCACCTGTGCCTGCAGCCTATTTTTGGCACACGAAGGACGCTCGCAAAGTCTCGCGCCATTCCGAGTCCGGCGGACGACGTTGGCCAGCCCCACCCCCCAAGGGTATAGGCCACGCGTGTGTGGGGCCTTTTTCCGCTGGGAACTAGTCGCCCGGCCTTCGGGCGGTTATTTTTGAGCGCGGCTGTGCCCGCGGCCTATTTTTGGCACACGGAGGCCGCTCGCAAAGTCTCGCACCATTCCGAGTCCGGCGGACGAAGTCGGCCAGCCCCACCCCCAAAGGCTATAGGCCACCCGTTTTTGTGGCCTTTTTCCGCTGGACGAACTTGGCGCCCCAGCCTTCAGACTGTTATTTTTGGACACGGCTGTGCCCGCAGCCTATTTTTGGCACACGGAGGCCGCTCGCGAAGTCTCGCGCCATTCCGAGTCCGGCAGACGAAGTTGGCCCGCCCCACCCCCCCAGGCTATAGCCCACCCGTTTTTCTGCTCTTTTTCCGCTGGACGAACTTGGCGCCCCGGCCTTCGGGCGGTTATTTTTGGGCGCACCTGTGCCCACAGCCTATTTTTGGTACACGGAGGCCGCTCGCAAAGTCTCGCGCCATTCCGAGTCCGGCGGACGAAGATGGCCAGCCCCACCCCCCAAGGGTATAGCCCACCCGTTTTTGTGTCCTTTTTCCGCTGGACAAATCCTGCGCCCCAGACTTCGGGCGGTTATTTTTGTGTGCGGCTGTGCCTGCAGCCTATTTTTGGCACATGGAGGCCGCTCGCAAATTCTCCCGCCATTCTGAGTCCGGCGGACGAAGATGGCCAGCCCCACCCCCAAAGGCTATAGGCCACCCGTTTTTGTGGCCTTTTTCCGCTGGACGAACTTGGCGCCCCAGCCTTCAGACTGTTATTTTTGGGCGCGGCTGTGCCCGCAGCCTATTTTTGGCACACAGAGGCCGCTCGCGAAGTCTCGCGCCATTCCGAGTCCGGCAGACGAAGTTGGCCCGCCCCACCCCCCCAGGCTATAGCCCACCCGTTTTTCTGCTCTTTTTCCGCTGGACGAACTGGGCGCCCCGGCCTTCGGGCGGTTATTTTTGGGCGCACCTGTGCCCACAGCCTATTTTTGGTACACGGAGGCCGCTCGCAAAGTCTCGCGCCATTCCGAGTCCGGCGGACGAAGATGGCCAGCCCCACCCCCCAAGGGTATAGCCCACCCGTTTTTGTGTCCTTTTTCCGCTGGACAATTCCTGCGCCCCAGACTTCGGGCGGTTATTTTTGTGTGCGGCTGTGCCTGCTGCCTATTTTTGGCACTTGGAGGCCGCTCGCAAAGTCTCGCGCCATTCCGAGTCCGGCGGACGAAGTTGGCCCGCCCCACCCCCCAAGGCTATAGCCCACCCGTTTTTGTGGTCTTTTTCCGCTGGACGAACTTGGCGCCCCGGCCTTCGGGCGGTTATTTTTGGGTGCACCTGTGCCTGCAGCCTATTTTTGGCACACGAAGGACGCTCGCAAAGTCTCGCGCCATTCCGAGTCCGGCGGACGAAGTTGGCCAGCCCCACCCCCCAAGGGTATAGCCCACGCGTTTTTGTGGCCTTTTTCCGCTGGACGAACTAGTCGCCCCGGCCTTCGGGTCTTTATTTTTTAGCGCGACTGTGCCCGCGGCCAATTTTTGGCACACGGAGGCCGCTCGCAAAGTCTCGCGCCATTCCGAGTCCGGCGGACGAAGATGGCCAGCCCCACCCCCCAAGGGTATAGCCCACCCGTTTTTGTGTCCTTTTTCCGCTGGACAATTCCTGCGCCCCAGACTTCGGGCGGTTATTTTTGTGTGCGGCTGTGCCTGCAGCCTATTTTTGGCACATGGAGGCCGCTCACAAAGTTTCGCGCCATTCCGAGTCCGGCGGACGAAGTTGGCCCGCCCCACCCCCCAAGGCTATAGCCCACCCGTTTTTGTGGTCTTTTTCCGCTGGACGAACTTGGCGCCCCGGCCTTCGGGCGGTTATTTTTGGGTGCACCTGTGCCCGCAGCCTATTTTTGGCACACGGAGGACGCTCGCAAAGTCTCGCGCCATTCCGAGTCCGGCGGACGAATTTGGCCAGCCCCACCCCCCAAGGGTATAGCCCACGCGTTTTTGTGGCCTTTTTCCGCTGGACGAACTAGTCGCCCCGGCCTTCGGGTCTTCATTTTTTAGCGCGGCTGTGCCCGCGGCCTATTTTTGGCACACGGAGGCCGCTCGCAAAGTCTCGCGCCATTCCGAGTCCGGCGGACGAAGTTGGCCACCCCCACCCCCCAAGGCTATAGCCCACCCATTTTTGTGGCCTTTTTCCGCTGGACGAACTTGGCGGCCCGGCCTTTGGGCGGTTACTTTTGGTTACGGCTGTGCCACTCACAAAGTCTTGCGCCATTCCGAGTCCGGCGGACGAAGTTGGCCAGCCCCACCCCCCAAGGCTATAGCCCACCCGTTTTTGTGGCCTTTTACCGCTGGATGAATTTGGTGCCCCGGCCTTTGGGTGGTTAGTTTTGGGCGCGGCTGTACCCGCGGCCTATTTTTGGCACATGGAGGCCGCTCGCAAAGTCTCGCGCCATTCCGAGTCCGGCGGACGAAGTCGGCCAGCCCCACCCCCCAAGGCTATAGCCCACCCGGTTTTGTGGCCTTTTTCCGCTGGACGAACTTGGCGCCCCGGCCTTCGGGCGGTTATTTTTGGGCGCGGCTGTGCCCGCGGCCTATTTTTGGCACACGGAGGCCGCTCGCAAATTCTCGCGACATTCCGAGTCCGGCGGACGAAGTTGGCCAGCCCCACCCCCCAAGGCTATAGCCCACCCGTTTTTGTGGCCTTTTTCCGCTGGACGAACTTGGCGCCCTGGCCTTCCGGCGGTTATTTTTGGGCGCGGCTGTTTCCACAGCCTATTTTTTGCACACGGACGCCACTCGCAAAGTCTTGCGCCATTCCGAGTCCGGCGGACGAAGTGGGCCAGCCCCACCCCCAAAGGCTATAGCCCACCCGTTTTTGTGGCCTTTTTCCGCTGGACGAACTTGGCGGCCCGGCCTTCGGGCGGTTATTTTTGGTTGCGGCTGTTTCCACAGCCTATTTTTTGCACACGGACGCCACTCGCAAAGTCTTGCGCCATTCCGAGTCCGGCGGACGAAGTTGGCCAGCCCCACCCCCAAAGGCTATAGCCCACCCGTTTTTCTGGCCTTTTTCCGCTGGACGAACTAGGCGCCCCGGCCTTCGGGCCGTTATTTTTGGGTGCGGCTGTGCCCGCGGCCTATTTTTGGCACATGGAGGCCGCTCGCGAAGTCTCGCGCCATTCCGAGTCCGGCGGACGAAGTGGGCCAGCCCCACCCCCAAAGGCTATAGCCCACCCGTTTTTGTGGCCTTTTTCCGCCGGACGAACTTGGCGGCCCGGCCTTCGGGCGGTTAGTTTTGGTTGCGGCTGTGCCCGCGGCCTATTTTTGGCACACGGAGGCCGCTCGCAAAGTCTTGCGCCATTCCGAGTCCGGCGGACGAAGTTGGCCAGCCCCACCCCCCCAAGGCTATAGCCCACCCGTTTTTCTAGCCTTTTTCCGCTGGACGAACTTGGCGGCCCTGCCTTCGCGCGGTTATTTTTGGCCGCACCTGTGCCCGCGGCCTATTTTCGGTACATGGAGGCCGCTCGCAAAGTCTCGCGCCATTCCGAGTCCGGCGGACGAAGTTGACCAGCCCCACCCCCCAAGGCTATAGACCACCCGTTTTTGTGGCCTTTTTCCGCTGGACGAACTAGGCGCCCCGACCTTCGGGCGGTTATTTTTGACCACAACTGTGCCCGCGGCCTATTTTTGGCACACGGAGGCCGCTCGCAAACTCTCGCGCAATTCCGAGTCCGGCGGACGAAGTTGGCCAGCCCCACCCCCAAGGGTATAGCCCACCCGTTTTTGTGGCCTTTTTCCGCTGGACAAACTTGGCGCCCCAGACTTCGGGCGGTTATTTTAGGGTGCGGCTGTGGCCGCAGACTATTTTTGGCACACGGAGGCCGCTCGCAAAGTCTTGTACCATTCAAAGTAGGGCGGACGAGGTTGGCCAGCCCCACCCCCCAAGGCTATAGCCCAACCGTTTTTGTGGCTTTTTTCCGCTGGACGAAATTGGCGCCCCGGCCTTCGGGTGGTTATTTTTGGGCGCGGCTATGCCCATGGCCTATTTTTGGCACACGGAGGCCGCTCGCAAAGTCTCGCGCCATTCCGAGTCCGGCGGACGAAGTTGGCCAGCCCCACCCCCCAAGGCTATAACCCACCCGTTTTTGTGGCCTTTTTCCGCTGGACGAACTTGGCGCCCCGGACTTAAGGCGGATATTTTTGGGCGCGGCTGTGCCCGCGGCCTATTTTTGGCACACGGAGGCCGGTCTCAAAGTCTCGCGCCATTCCGAGTCCGGCGGACGAAGTGGGCCAGCCCCACCCCCCAAGGCTATAGCCCACCCGTTTTTGTGGCCTTTTTCCGCCGGACGAACTTGGAGCCCCGGCCTTCGGGCGGTTATTTTTTGGCGCGGCTGTGCCCACGGCCTATTTTTGGCACACGGAGGCCGCTCGCAAAGTCTCACGCCATTCCGAGTCCGGCGGACGAAGTGGGCCAGCCCAACCCCCCAAGGCTATGCCCACCCGTTTTTGTGGCCTTTTTCCGCCGGATGAACTTGGAGCCCCGGCCTTCGGGCGGTTATTTTTGGGCGCGGCTGTGCCCGCGGCCTATTTTTGGCCCACGGAGGCCGCTCGCAAAGTCTCGCGCCATTCCGAGTCCGCGGACGGTTGGCCAGCCCCACCCCCAAGGCTATAGCCCACCCGTTTTGTGGCCTTCTTCCGCTGGACGAACTTGGCGCCCTGGCCTTGGGCGGTTATTTTGTCATGTGCCTGTGGCCAATTTTTGCACACGGAGGCCGCCGCAAAGTCTCGCGCCATTCCGAGTCCGGCGGACGAAGTGGGCCAGCCCCACCCCCCAAGGCTATAGCCCACCCGTTTTTGTGGCCTTTTTCCGCTGGACGGATTTGGTGCCCCGGCCTTCGGGTGGTTATTTTTGGTTGCGGCTGTGCCCGTGGCCAATTTTTGGCACACGGAGGCCGCTCGCAAAGTCTCGCGCCATTCCGAGTCCGGCGGACGAAGTGGGCCAGCCCCACCCCCCAAGGCTATAGCCCCCCCGTTTTTTGGCCTTTTACCGCTGGACGAACTTGGCGCCTGGCCTTGGGCGGTTATTTTGGGCGCGGCTGTGCCCGTGGCCAATTTTTGGCACACGGAGGCCGCTCGCAAAGTCTCGCACCATTCCGAGTCCGGCGGACGAAGTGGGCCAGCCTCACCCCCCAAGGCTATAACCCACCCGTTTTTGTGGCCTTTTTCCGCTGGACGAACATGGCGCCCCGGACTTCGGGCGGTTGTTTTTGGGCGCGGCTGTGGCCGCGGACTATTTTTGGCACACGGAGTCCGCTCGCAAAGTCTCGCGCCATTCCGAGTCCGGCGGACGAAGTGGGCCAGCCCCACCCCCCAAGGCTAAAGCCCACCCGTTTTTGTGGCCTTTTTCCGCCGGACGAACTTGGAACCCCGGCCTTCGGGCGGTTATTTTTGGGCGCGATTGTGTCCACGGCCTATTTTTGGCACACGGAGACCGCTCGCAAAGTCTCACGCCATTCCGAGTCCGGCGGACGAAGTGGGCCAGCCCAACCCCCCAAGGCTATGCCCACCCGTTTTTGTGGCCTTTTCCCGCCGGATGAACTTGGAGCCCCGGCCTTCGGGCGGTTATTTTTGGTTGCGGCTTTGCCCGAGGCCTATTTTTGGAACACGGAGGCCGCTCGTAAAATCTCGCGCCATTCCGAGCCCTGCGGACGAAGTCGGCCAGCCCCACCCCCAAAGGCTATAGCCCACCCGTTTTTGTGGCCTTTGTCCGCCGGACGAACTTGGCGGCCCGGCCTTCGGGCGGTTATTTTTGGTTCCGGCTGTGCCCGCGGCCTATTTTTGGCACACGGAGGCCGCTCGTAAAGTCTTGCACCATTCCGAGTCCGGCGGACGAAGTCAGCCAGCCCCACCCCCCAAGGCTATAGCCCACCCGTTTTTGTAGCCTTTTTCCGCTGGACAAACTTGGCGCCCCGAACTTCGGGCGGTTATTTTTGGGTGCGGCTGTGCCCACAGCCTATTTTTGGCACACGGAGGATGCTCGCAAAGTATCGCGCCATTCCGAGTCCGGCGGACGAAGTTGGCCTGCCTCACCCCCCAAGGCTATAGCCCACCCGTTTTTGTGGTCTTTTTCCGCTGGACGAACTTGGCGCCCCGGCCTTCGGGTGGTTATTTTTTGGCGCGGCTGTGTCCGCGGCCTATTTTTGGTACACGGAGGCCGCTCGCAAAGTCTCGCGCCATTCCGAGTCCGGCGGACGAAGTGGTCAGCCCCACCCCCCAAGGCTATAGCCCACCCGTTTTTGTGGCCTTTTTCCGCTAGACGAACTTGGCGCCCCGGCCTTCGGGTGGTTATTTTTGGGCGCGGCTATGCCCGCGGCCTCTTCTTGGCACACGGAGGACGCTCGCAAAGTCTTGCGCCATTCCGAGTCCGGCGGACGAAGTTGGCCAGCCCCACCCCCCAAGGGTATAGCCCACGCGTTTTTGTGGCCTTTTTCCGCTGGACAAACTTTGCGCCCCGGACTTCGGGCGGTTATTTTTTGGTGCGGCTGTGCCCGCAGCCTTTTTTTGGCAAATGGAGGCCGCTCACAAAGTCTCGCGCCATTCCGAGTCCGGCGGACGAAGTTGGCCAGCCCCACCCCCCAAGGCTATAGCCCACCCGTTTTTGTGGCCTTTTTCCGCTGGACGGATTTGGCGCCCCGGCCTTCGGGTGGTTATTTTTGGTTGCGGCTGTGCCCGTGGCCAATTTTTGGCACACGGAGGCCGCTCGCAAAGTCTCGCGCCATTCCGAGTCCGGCGGACGAAGTGGGCCAGCCCCACCCCCCAAGGCTATAGCCCACCCGTTTTTGTGGCCTTTTACCGCTGGACGAACTTGGCGCCCTGGCCTTCGGGCGGTTATTTTTGGGCGCGGCTCTGCCCGCGGCCTATTTTTGGCACACGGAGGCCGCTCGCAAAGTCTCGCACCATTCCGAGTCCGGCGGACGAAGTCGGCCAGCCTCACCCCCCAAGGCTATAACCCACCCGTTTTTGTGGCCTTTTTCCGCTGGACGAACATGGCGCCCCGGACTTCGGGCGGTTGTTTTTGGTTGCGGCTGTGCCCGCGGCCAATTTTTGGCACACGGAGGCCGCTCGTAAAGTCTTGCACCATTCCGAGTCCGGCGGACGAAGTCGGCCAGCCCCACCCCCCAAGGCTATAGCCCACCCGTTTTTGTAGCCTTTTTCCGCTGGACAAACTTGGCGCCCCGAACTTCGGGCGGTTATTTTTGGGTGCGGCTGTGCCCACAGCCTATTTTTGGCACACGGAGGATGCTCGCAAAGTCTCGCGCCATTCCGAGTCCGGCGGACGAAGTTGGCCTGCCTCACCCCCCAAGGCTATAGCCCACCCGTTTTTGTGGTCTTTTTCCGCTGGACGAACTTGGCGCCCCGGCCTTCGGGCGGTTATTTTTTGGCGCGGCTGTGTCCGCGGCCTATTTTTGGTACACGGAGGCTGCTCGCAAAGTCTCTCGCCATTCCGAGTCCGGCGGACGAAGTGGTCAGCCCCACCCCCCAAGGCTATAGCCCACCCGTTTTTGTGGCCTTTTTCCGCTGGACGAACTTGGCGCCCCGGCCTTCGGGCGGTTATTTTTGGGCGCGGCTATGCCCGCGGCCTCTTCTTGGCACACGGAGGATGCTCGCAAAGTCTTGCGCCATTCCGAGTCCGGCGGACGAAGTTGGCCAGCCCCACCCCCCAAGGGTATAGCCCACGCGTTTTTGTGGCCTTTTTCCGCTGGACAAACTTTGCGCCCCGGACTTCGGGCGGTTATTTTTTGGTGCGGCTGTGCCCGCAGCCTTTTTTTGGCAAATGGAGGCCGCTCACAAAGTCTCGCGCCATTCCGAGTCCGGCGGACGAAGTTGGCCAGCCCCACCCCCAAGGCTATAACCCACCCGTTTTTGTGGCCTTTTTCCGCTGGACGAACTTGGCGCCCCGGACTTCGGGCGGTTATTTTTGGGCGCGGCTGTGCCCGCGGCCTATTTTTGGCACACGGAGGCCGCTCGCAAAGTCTAGCGCCATTCCGAGTCCGGCGGACGAAGTGGGCCAGCCCCACCCCCCAAGGCTATAGCCCACCCGTTTTTGTGGCCTTTTTCCGCCGGACGAACTTGGAGCCCCGGCCTTCGGGCGGTTATTTTTGGGCGCGACTGTGCCCACAGCCTATTTTTGGCACACGGAGGCCGCTCGCAAAGTCTCACGCCATTCCGAGTCCGGCGGACGAAGTGGGCCAGCCCAACCCCCCAAGGCTATGCCCACCCGTTTTTGTGGCCTTTTTCCGCCGGATGAACTTGGAGCCCCGGCCTTCGGGCGGTTATTTTTTGGTGCGGCTGTACCTGCGTCCTATTTTTGGCACACGGAGGCCGCTCGCAAAGTCTCGCGCCATTCCGAGTCCGGCGGACGAAGTTGGCCAGCCCCACCCCCCAAGGCTATAGCCCACCCGTTTTTGTGGCCTTTTTCCGCCGGATGAACTTGGAGCCCCGGCCTTCGGGCGGTTATTTTTGGTTGCAGCTGTGCCCGCGGCCTATTTTTGGCACACGGAGGCCGCTCGAAAAGTCTCGCGCCATTCCGAGTCCGGCGGACGAAGTCGGCCAGCCCCACCCCCCAAGGCTATAGCCCACCCGTTTTTGTGGCCTTTTTCCGCCGGACGAACTTGGCGCCCGGCCTTCGGCAGTTATTTTTCGGCTAACCTGTGCCCACAGCCTATTTTTGGTACACGGAGGCCGCTCGCAAAGTCTCGCGCCATTCCGAGTCCGGCGGACGAAGTTGGCCAGCCCTACCCCGCAAGGCTATAGCCCACCCGTTTTTGTGGCCTTTTTCCGCTGGACGAACTTGGTGCCCCGGCCTACGGGCGGTTATTTTTGGGTGCGGCTGTGTCCGCGGCCTATTTTTGGCACACGGAGGCCGCTCGCAAAGTCTCGCGCCATTCCGAGTCCGGCGGACGAAGTCGGCCAGCCCCACCCCCCAAGGCTATAGCCCACCCGTTTTTGTGGCCTTTTTCAGCTGGATGAACTTGGCGCCCCGACCTTCGGGGAGTTATTTTTGTGCGCGGCTGTGCCTGCATCCTATTTTTGGCACACGGAGGCCGCTCGCAAAGTCTCGCGCCATTCCGAGTCCGGCGGACGAAGTTGGCCAGCCCCACCCCCCAAGGCTATAGCCCACCCGTTTTTGTGGCCTTTTTCCGCTGGACGAACTTGGCGCCCCGGCCTTCGGGCAGTTAATTTTTAGCGCGGCTGTGTCCGCGGCCTATTTTTGGTACACGGATGCCGCTCGCAAAGTCTCACGCCATTCCGAGTCCGGCGGACGAAGTTTGCCAGCCTCACCCCCCAAGGATATAGCCCCCCCGTTTTTGTGGCCTTTTTCCGCTGGACGAACTTGGCGCCCCGGCCTTCGGGCTGTTATTTTTTGGTGCGGCTGTGTCCGCGGCCTAGTTTTGGTACGCGGAGGCCGCTCCCAAAGTCTCGCACCATTCCGAGTCCGGCGGACGAAGTGGCCAGCCCCACCCCCCAAGGCTATAGCCCACCCGTTTTTGTGGCCTTTTTCCGCTGGACGAACTTGGCGCCCCGGCCTACGGGCGGTTATTTTTGGGTGCGGCTGTGTCCGCGGCCTATTTTTGGCACACGGAGGCCGATCGGAAAGTCTCGCGCCATTCCGAGTCCGGCGGACGAAGTCGGCCAGCCCCACCGCCCAAGGCTATAGCCCACCCGTTTTTGTGGTCTTTTTCAGCTGGATGAACTTGGCGCCCCGACCTTCGGGCGGTTTTTTTAGGGCGCGGCTGTGCCTGCGTCCTATTTTTGGCACACCGAGGCTGCTCGCAAAATCTCGCGCCATTCCGAGTCCGGCGGACGAAGTTGGCCAGCCCCACCCCCCAAGGCTATAGCCCACCCGTTTTTGTGGCCTTTTTCCGCTGGACGAACTTGGCGCCCCGGCCTTCGGGCGGTTAATTTTGGCGCGGCTGTGTCCGCGGCCTATTTTTGGTACACCAGCCGCAAAGTCTCGCGCCATTCCGAGTCCGGTGGACGAAGTTGGCCAGCCTCACCCCCCAAGGCTATAGCCCACCCGTTTTTGTGGCCTTTTTCCGCCGGACGAAGTTGGCGGCCCGGCCTTCGGGCGGTTATTTTTGGTTGCGGCTGTGCCCGCGGCCTATTTTTGGCACACGGAGGCCGCTCGCAAAGTCTTGCGCCATTCCGAGTCCGGCGGACGAAGTCGGCCAGCCCCACCCCCCAAGGCTATAGCCCACCCGTTTTTGTGGCCTTTTTCCGCTGGACAAACTTGGCGCCCCGAACTTCGGGCGTTGATTTTTGGGCGCGGCTTTGCCTGCGTCCTATTTTTGGCACACGGAGGCCACTCGGAAAGTCTCGTGCCATTCCGAGTCCGGCGGACGAAGTTGGCCAGCCCCACCCCCCAAGGCTATAGCCCACCCGTTTTTGTGGCCTTTTTCCGCTGGACGAACTTGGCGCCCCGGCCTTCGGGCGGTTTTTTTTGGGCTAACCTTTGCCCGCAGCCTATTTTTGGTACACGGAGGCCGCTCGCAAAGTCTCGCGCCATTCCGAGTCCGGCGGACGAAGTCGGCCAGCCCCACCCCCCAAGACTATAGTCCACCCGTTTTTGTGGCCTTTTTCCGCTGGACGAACTAGGCGCCCCGGCCTTCGGGTGGTTATTTTTGTGCGCGGCGGTGCCTGCGGCCTATTTTTGGCACACGGAGGCCGCTCGTAAAATCTCGCGCCATTCCGAATCCGGCGGACGAAGTCGGCCAGCCCCACCCCCAAAGGCTATAGCCCACCCGTTTTTGTGGCCTTTTTCCGCCGGACGAACTTGGCGGCCCGGCCTTCGGGCGGTTATTTTTGGTTGCGGCTGTGCCCTCGGCCTATTTTTGGCACACGGAGGCCGCTCGCAAAGTCTTGCGCCATTCCGAGTCCGGCGGACGAAGTCGGCCAGCCCCACCCCCCAAGGCTATAGCCCACCCGTTTTTGTGGCCTTTTTCCGCTGGACAAACTTGGCGCCCCGAACTTCGGGCGTTGATTTTTGGGTGCGGCTGTGCCCGCAGCCTATTTTTGGCACACGGAGGCCGCTCGCAAAGTCTCGCGCCATTCAAAGTAGGGCGGACGAGGTTGGCCAGCCCCACCCCCCAAGGCTATAGCCCACCCGTTTTTGTGGCCTTCTTCCGCTGGACGGATTGGGCGCCCCGGCCTTCGGGTGGTTATTTTTGGGCGCGGCTATGCCCCAGGCCTATTTTTGGCACATGGAGGCCGCTCGCAAAGTCTCGCGCCATTCCGAGTCCGGCGGACGAAGTTGGCCAGCCCCACCCCCCAAGGCTATAGCCCACCCGTTTTTGTGGCCTTTTTCCGCTGGACAAACTTGGCGCCCCGAACTTCGGGCGGTTCTTTTTGGGTGCGGCTGTGCCCGCAGCCTATTTTTGGCACACGGAGGACGCTCACAAAGTCTCGCGCCATTCCGAGTCCGGCGGACGAAGTTGGCCAGCCCCACCCCGCAAGGCTATAGCCCACCCGTTTTTGTGGCCTTTTTCCGCTGGACGAACTTGGCGCCCCGGCCTACGGGCGGTTATTTTTGGGTGCGGCTGTGTCCGCGGCCTATTTTTGGCACACGGAGGCCGCTCGCAAAGTCTCTCGCCATTCCGATTCCGGCGGACGAAGTCGGCCAGCCCCACCCCCCAAGGCTATAGCCCACCCGTTTTTGTGGCCTTTTTCAGCTGGATGAACTTGGCGCCCCGACCTTCGGGCGGTTATTTTAGGGCGCAGCTGTGCCTGCGTCCTATTTTTGGCACACCGAGGCTGCTCGCAAAATCTCGCGCCATTCCGAGTCCGGCGGACGAAGTTGGCCAGCCCCACCCCCCAAGGCTATAGCCCACCCGTTTTTGTGGCCTTTTTCCGCTGGACGAACTTGGCGCCCCGGCCTTCGGGCGGTTAATTTTGGCGCGGCTGTGTCCGCGGCCTATTTTTGGTACACCGAAGCCGCTCGCAAAGTCTCGCGCCATTCCGAGTCCGGTGGACGAAGTTGGCCAGCCTCACCCCCCAAGGCTATAGCCCACCCGTTTTTGTGGCCTTTTTCCGCCGGACGAAGTTGGCGGCCCGGCCTTCGGGCGGTTATTTTTGGGCGCGGCTGTGACCGCAGCCTATTTTTGGCACACGAAGGCCGCTCGCAAAGTCTTGCGCCATTCCGAGTCCGGCGGTCGAAGTCGGCCAGCCCCACCCCCCAAGGCTATAGCCCACCCGTTTTTGTGGCCTTTTTCCGCTGGACAAACTTGGCGCCCCGAACTTCGGGCGGTTATTTTTGGGTGTGGCTGTACCCGCAGCCTATTTTTGGCACACAGAGGACGCTCGCAAAGTCTCGCGCCATTCCGAGTCCGGCGGACGAAGTTGGCCAGCCCCACCCCGCAAGGCTATAGCCCACCCGTTTTTGTGGCCTTTTTCCGCTGGACGAACTTGGCGCCCCGGCCTTCGGGCGGTTATTTTTGGGCGCGGCTGTGGCCGCGGCCTATTTATGGCATACGGAGGCCGCACCCAAAGTCTCACGCCATTCCGAGTCCGGCGGAGAAGTTGGCCAGCCCCACCCCCCAAGGCTATAGCCCACCCGTGTTTGTGGCCTTTTTCCGCTGGACGAACCTGGCGCACCGGCCTTCGGGCGGTTATTTTTGGGCGCGGCAGTGTCCGCGGCCTATTTTTGGCACACGGAGGCCGCTCGCAAAGTCTCGCTCTATTCCGAGCCCGGCGGATGAAGTTGGCCATCCCCACCCCCCTAGGCTATAGCCCACCCGTTGTTGTGGCCTTTTTCCGCTGGACGAACTTGGGGCCCCGGCCTTCGGGCGGTTATTTTTGGGCGCGGCTGTGCCTGCGTCCTATTTTTGGCACACCGAGGCTGCTCGCAAAATCTCGCGCCATTCCGAGTCCGGCGGACGAAATTGGCCAGCCCCACCCCCCAAGGCTATAGCCCACCCGTTTTTGTGGCCTTTTTCCGCCGGACGAAGTTGGCGGCCCGGCCTTCGGGCGGTTATTTTTGGGCGCGGCTGTGACCGCAGCCTATTTTTGGCACACGGAGGCCGCTCGCAAAGTCTCGCGCCATTCCGAGTCCGGCGGACGAAGTTGGCCAGCCCCACCCCCCAAGGCTATAGCCGACCCGTTTTTGTGGCCTTTTTCCGCTGGACGAACTTGGCGCCCCGGCCTTCGGGCGGTTATTTTTGGGCGCGTCTATGCTCGTGGCCTCTTCTTGGCACACGGAGGCCGCTCGCAAAAGTCTCGCGCCATTCCGAGTCCGGGGGACGAAGTTGGCCAGCCCCACCCCGCAAGGCTATAGCCCACCCGTTTTTGTGGCCTTTTTCCGCTGGACGAACTTGGCGCCCCGGCCTTCGGGCGGTTATTTTTGGGCGCGGCTGTGGTCGCAGCCTATTTATGGCACACGGAGGCCGCACGCAAAGTCTCACGCCATTCCGAGTCCGGCGGACGAAGTTGGCCAGCCCCACCCCCCAAGGCTATAGCACACCCGTTTTTGTGGCCTTTTTCCGCTGGACGAACTTGGCGCACCGGCCTTCGGGCGGTTATTTTTGGTCGCGGCTGTGCCCGCGGCCTATTTTTGGCACACGGAGGCCGCTCGCAAAGTCTCGCTCCATTCCGAGCTCGGCGGACGAAGTTGGCCATCCCCACCCCCCTAGGCTATAGCCCACCCGTTGTTGTGGCCTTTTTCCGCTGGACGAACTTGGCACCCCGGCCTTCAGGCGGTTATTTTTGGGCGCGGCTGTGACCGCGGCCTATTTTTGGCACACGGAGGCTGCTCGAAAAGTATCGCGCCATTCCGAGTCCGGCGGACGAAGTTGACCAGCCCCACCCCCCAAGGCTATAACCCACCCGTTTTTGTGGCCTTTTTCCGCTGGACGAACTTGGCGCCCCGGCCTTCGGGCGGTTAGTTTTGGGCGCGGCTGTGGCCGCGGCCTATTTTTGGCACACGGAGGCCGCTCGCAAAGTCTCGCTCCATTCCGAGCCCGGCGGACGAAGTTGGCCATCCCCACCCCCCTAGGCTATAGCCCACCCGTTGTTGTGGCCTTTTTCCGCTGGACGAACTTGGCACCCCGGCCATCGGGCGGTTATTTTTGGGCGCGGCTGTGACCGCGGCGTATTTTTGGCACACGGAGGCTGCTCGAAAAGAATCGCGCCATTCCGAGTCCGGCGGACGAAGTCGGCCAGCCCCAACCCCCAAGGCTATAGCCAACCCGTTTTTGTGGCCTTTTTCTGCTGGACGAACTTGGCGCCCCTGCCTTCTGGCGGTTATTTTTGGGCGCAGCTGTGACCGCAGCCAATTTTAGGCACACGGAGGCCGCTCGAAAAGTATCGCGCCATTCCGAGTCCGGCGGACGAAGTTGGCCAGCCCCACCCCCCAAGGCTATAGCCCACCCGTTTTTGTGGCCTTTTTCCGCTGGACGAACTTGGCGAACCGGCCTTCGGGCGGTTATATTTTGGCGCGGTTCTGTCCGCGGCCTATTTTTGGTACACCGAGGCTGCTCGCAAAGTCTCGCGCCATTCCGAGTCCGGCGGACGAAGTTGGCCAGCCCCACCCCCCAAGGCTATAGCCCACCCGTTTTTGTGGCCTTTTTCCGCTGGACGAACTTGGCGCCCCGGCCTTCGGGCGGTTATTTTTGGGCACGGCTATGTTCGCGGCCTCTTCTTGGCACGCGGAGGCCGCTCGCAAAAGTCTCGCGCCATTCCGAGTCCGGCGGACGAAGTTGGCCAGCCCCACCCCCCAATGCTATAGCCCACCCGTTTTAGTGGCCTTTTTCCGCCGGACGAACTTGGCGCCCCGGCCTTCGGGCGGTTATTTTTGGGCGCGGCTGTGCTCACAGCCTCGTCTTGGCACACGGAGGCCGCTCGCAAAGTCTCGCGCCATTCCGAGTCCGGCGGACGAAGTTGGCCAGCCGCACCCCCCAAGGCTATAGCCCACCCGTTTTTGTGGCCTTTTTCCGCTGGACAAACTTGGCGCCCCGAACTTCGGGCGGTTATTTTTGGGTGTGGCTGTACCCGCAGCCTATTTTTGGCACACAGAGGACGTTCGCAAAGTCTCGCGCCATTCCGAGTCCGGCGGACGAAGTGGGCCAGCCCCACCCCGCAAGGCTATAGCCCACCCATTTTTGTGGCCTTTTTCCGCTGGACGAACTTGGCGCCCCGGCCTTCGGGCGGTTATTTTTGGGCGCGGCTGTGGCCGCAGCCTATTTATGGCACACGGAGGCCACACGCAAAGTCTCACGCCATTCCGAGTCTGGCGGACGAAGTTGGCCAGCCCCACCCCCCAAGGCTATAGCACACCCGTTTTTGTGGCCTTTTTCCGCTGGACGAACTTGGCGCACCGGCCTTCGGGCGGTTATTTTTGGGCGCGGCTGTGGCCGCGGCCTATTTTTGGCACACGGAGGCCGCTCGCAAAGTCTCGCTCCATTCCGAGCCCGGCGGACGAAGTTGGCCATCCCCACCCCCCAAGGCTATAGCCCACCCGTTGTTGTGGCCTTTTTCCGCTGGACGAACTTGGCACCCCGGCCTTCGGGCGGTTATTTTTGGGCGCGGCTGTGACCGCGGCCTATTTTTGGCACACGGAGGCTGCTCGAAAAGAATCGCGCCATTCCGAGTCCGGCGGACGAAGTTGACCAGCCCCACCCCCCAAGGCTATAACCCACCCGTTTTTGTGGCCTTTTTCCGCTGGACGAACTTGGCGCCCCGGCCTTCGGGCGGTTATATTTTGGCGCGGCTCTGCCCGCGGCCTATTTTTGGTACACCGAGGCCGCTTGCAAAGTCTCGCGCCATTCCGAGTCCGGCGGACGAAGTTGGCCAGCCCCACCCCCCAAGGCTATAGCCGACCCGTTTTTGTGGCCTTTTTCCGCTGGACGAACTTGGCGCCCCGGCCTTCGGGCGGTTATTTTTGGCGCGGCTGCTCGCGTCTCTTCTTGGCACACGGCGGCCGCTCGCAAAAGTCTCGCGCCATTCCGAGTCCGGGGGACGAAGTTGGCCAGCCCCACCCCCCAATGCTATAGCCCACCCGTTTTTGTGGCCTTTTTCCGCTGGACGAACTTGACGCCCCGGCCTTCGGGCGGTTATTTTTGGGCGCGGCTGTGCCCAAGGCCTCTTCTTGGCACACGGAGGCCGCTCGCAAAGTCTCGCTCCATTCCGATTCCGGCGGACGAAGTTGGCCAGCCGCAGCCCCCAAGGCTATAGCCCACCCGTTTTTGTGGCCTTTTTCCGCTGGACGAACTTGGCGCTCTGCCCTTCGGGCGGTTATTTTTGGGCGCGGCTGTGACCGCAGCCTATTTTTGGCACACGGAGGCCGCTCGAAAAGTATCTCGCCATTCCGAGTCCAGTGGACGAAGTTGGCCAGCCCCACCCCCCAAGGCTATAGCCCACCCGTTTTTGTGGCCTCTTTCCGCTGGACGAACTTGGCGCCCCGGCCTTCGGGCGGTTAGTTTTGGGCGCGGCTGTGGCCGCGGCCTATTTTTGGCACACGGTGGCCGCACGCAAAGTCTCACGCCATTCCGAGTCCGGCGGACGAAGTTCGCCAGCCCCACCCCCCAAGGCTATAGCCCACCCGTTTTTGTGGCCTTTTTCCGCTGGACGAACTTGGCGCCCCGGCCTTCGGGCAGTTATTTTTGGGCGCGGCTGTGCCCGCGGCCTATTTCTGGCACACGGAGGCCACTCGGAAAGTCTCACGCCATTCCGAGTCCGGCGGACGAAGTTGGCCAAGCCCACCCCCCAAGGCTATAGCCCACCCGTTTTTGTGGCCTTTTTCCGCTGGACGGACTTGGCTCCCCGGCCTTCGGGCGGTTATTTTTGGGCGCGGCTGTGAAAATGGCCTATTTTGGGCGCAAGGAGGCCGCTCGCAAAGTCTCGCGCCATTCCGAGTCCGGCGGACGAAGTTGGCCAGCCCCACCCCCCAAGGCTATGGCCCACACGTTGTTGTGGTCTTTTTCCGCTGGACGAACTTGGCGCCCCGGCTTTCGGGCAGTTATTTTTGGGCGCGGCTATGACCGCGGCCTATTTTTGGCACACGGAGGCCGCTCACAAAGTCTCGCGCCATTCCGAGTCCGGCGGACGAAGTTGGCCAGCACCACCCCCCAAGGCTATAGCCCACCCGTTTCTGTGGCCATTTTCCGCCGGACGAACTTGACGCCCCGGCCTTCGGGCAGTTATTTTTGGGCGCGGCTGTGCCCGCGGCCTATTTTTGGCACATGGAGGCCACTCGAAAAGTCTCACGCTATTCCGAGTCCGGCGGACGAAGTTGGCCAGCCCCACCCCCCAAGGCTATAGCCCACCCGTTTTTGTGGCTTTTTTTCCGCTGGACGAACTTGGCGCCCCGGCCTTCGGGCGGTTATTTTTGGGCGCGGCTGTGCCCGCGGCCTATTTTTGGCATACAGAGGCCGATCGCAAAGTCTCGCGCCATTCCAAGTCCGGCGGACGAAGTGGGCCAGCCCCACCCCCCAAGGCTATAGCCCACCCGTTTTTGTGGCCTTTTTCCGCTGGACGAACTTGGCGCCCCGGCCTTCGGGCGGTTATTTTTGGGCGCGGCTGTGCCCGCGGCCTATTTTTGGCATACAGAGGCCGATCGCAAAGTCTCGCGCCATTCCAAGTCCGGCGGACGAAGTTGGCCAGCCCCACCCCCCAAGGCTATAGCCCACCCGTTTTTGTAGCCTTTTTCCGCTGGACGAACTTGGCGCACCGGTCTTCGGGCTGTTATTTTTGGGCGTGGCTGTGCCCGCGGCCTATTTTTGGCACACGGAGGCCGCTCACAAAGTCTCGCGCATTTCCGAGTCCGGCGGACGAAGTTGGCCAGCCCCACCCCCCAAGGCTATAGCCCACCCGTTTTTGTGGCCTTTTTCCGCTGGACGGACTTGGCACCCCGGCCTTCGGGCGGTTATTTTTGGGCGTGGCTGTGCCCGTGGCCTATTTTTGGCATACCGAGGCCGCTCACAAAGTCTCGCGCCATTCCGAGTCCGGCGGACGAAGTTGGCCAGCCCCACCCCCCAAGGCTATAGCCCACCCGTTTCTGTGGCCTTTTTCCGCTGGACGAACTTGGCGCCCCGGCCTTCGGGCAGTTATTTTTGGGCGCGGCTGTGCCCGCGGCCTATTTTTGGCACACGGAGGCCACTCGAAAAGTCTCACGCTATTCCGAGTCCGTGGACGGTTGGCCAGCCCCACCCCCAAGGCTATAGCCCACCCGTTTTGTGGCTTTTTTCCGCTGACGAACTTGGCGCCCGGCCTTCAAGGTTATTTTTAGGCGCGGCTGTGCCCTATTTTTGCATACAGAGGCCGATCGCAAAGTCTCGCGCCATTCCAAGTCCGCGGACGGTTGGCCAGCCCCACCCCCCAAGGCTATAGCCCACCCGTTTTTGTAGCCTTTTTGCGCTGGACGAACTTGGCGCACCGGTCTTCGGGCTGTTATTTTTGGGCGTGGCTGTGCCCGCGGCCTATTTTTGGCACACGGAGGCCGCTCACAAAGTCTCGCGCATTTCCGAGTCCGGCAGACGAAGTGGGCCAGCCCCACCCCCCAAGGCTATAGCCCACCCGTTTTTGTTGCCTTTTTCCGCTGGACGGACTTGGCACCCCGGCCTTCGGGCGGTTATTTTTGGGCGTGGCTGTGCCCGTGGCCTATTTTTGGCATACCGAGGCCGCTCAAAAAGTCTCGCGCCATTCCGAGTCCGGCGGATTGTTGGCCAGCTCCAAGGCTATAGCCCACCTTTCTGTGGCCTTTTTCCGCTGGACGAACTTGGCGCCCGGCCTTCGGGCAGTTATTTTTGGCGCGGCTGTGCCTATTTTTACACACGGAGGCCACTCGAAAAGTCTCACGCCATTCCGAGTCCGGCGGACGTTGGCCAGCCCCACCCCCAAGGCTAGAGCCCACCCGCTTTTGTGGCCTTTTTCCGCTGGACGGACTTGGCTCCCGGCCTTCGGCGGTTATTTTTGGGCGCAGCTGTGAAAACGGCCTATTTTGGGCACAAGGAGGCCGCCGCAAAGTCTCGCCATTTCGAGTCCGGGACGGTTGGCCAGCCCGGCTATGGCCCACACGTTGTTGTGGCCTTTTTCCGCTGGACGAACTTGGCGCCCGCTGGGCAGTTATTTTTGGGCTATGACCGCGCTTATTTTTTTGCACACGGAGGCCGCCGCAGTCTCACGCCATTCCGAGTCCGCGGTTGGCCTGCCCCACCCCAAGGCTATAGCCCACCCGCTTTTGTAGCCTTTTTGCGCTGGACGAACTTGCGCACCGGTCTTCGGGCTGTTATTTTTGGGCGTGGCTGTGCTATTTTTGGCACACGGAGGCCGCCACAAAGTCTCGCATTTCCGAGTCCGCGGATTTAGTTGGCCAGCCCCACCCCCAAGGCTATAGCCCACCCGTTTTTGTGGCCTTTTTCCGCTGGACGGACTTGGCACCCCGGCCTTCGGGCGGTTATTTTTGGGCGTGGCTGTGCCCGTGGCCTATTTTTGGCATACCGAGGCCGCTCACAAAGTCTCGCGCCATTCCGAGTCCGGCGGACGAAGTTGGCCAGCCCCACCCCCCAAGGCTATAGCCCACCCGTTTCTGTGGCCTTTTTCCGCTGGACGAACTTGGCGCCCCGGCCTTCGGGCAGTTATTTTTGGGCGCGGCTGTGCCCGCGGCCTATTTTTGGCACACGGAGGCCACTCGAAAAGTCTCACGCCATTCCGAGTCCGGCGGACGAAGTTGGCCAGCCCCACCCCCCAAGGCTATAGCCCACCCGTTTTTGTGGCCTTTTTCCGCTGGACGGACTTGGCTCCCCGGCCTTCGGGCGGTTATTTTTGGGCGCGGCTGTGAAAACGGCCTATTTTGGGCACAAGGAGGCCGCTCGCAAAGTCTCGCGCCATTCCGAGTCCGGCGGACGAAGTGGGCCAGCCCCACCCCCCAAGGCTATGCCCACACGTTGTTGTGGCCTTTTTCCGCTGGACGAACATGGCGCCCCGGCTTTCGGGCAGTTATTTTTGGGCGCGGCTATGACCGCGGCCTATTTTTGGCACACGGAGGCCGCTCGCAAAGTCTCACGCCATTCCGAGTCCGGCGGACGAAGTTGGCCTGCCCCACCCCCCAAGGCTATAGCCCACCCGTTTTTGTGGCCTTTTTCCGCTGGACGGACTTGGCACCCCGGCCTTTGGGCGGTTATTTTTGGGCACGGCTGTTCCCGTGGCTTATTTTTGGCACACGGAGGTCACTCACAAAGTCTCGCGCCATTCCGAGTCCTGCGGACGAAGTTGGCCAGCACCACCCCCCAAGCCTATAGCCCACCCGTTTCTGTGGCCTTTTTCCGCCGGACGAACTTGACGCCCTGGCCTTCGGGGGGTTATTTTTGGGCGTGGCTGTGTCCACGGACTATTTTTGGCACACGGAGGACGCTCACAAAGTCTCGCGCATTACCGAGTCCGGCGGACGAAGTTGGCCAGCCCCACCCCCCAAGGCTATAGCCCACCCGGTTCTGTGGCCTTTTTCCGCTGGACGAACTTGACGCCCCGGCCTTTGGGCTGTTATTTTTGGGCGTGGCTGTGCCCGCGGCCTATTTTTGGCACACGGAGGCCGCTCGCAAAGTTTCGTCCCATTCCGAGTCCGGCGGACGAAGTTGGCCAGCCCCTCCCCCCAAGGCTATAGCCCTCCCGTTTTTTGGGCATTTTTGCGGCGGACGAATTTGGGGACGGGACCTTCGGGGGCTTATTTTTGGGCGCGGCTGTGCCCGCACCCTATTTTTGGCACAGGGAGGGTGCTCGCAAAGTGTCGCCCCATTCTGAGTCCGGCGGACGAAGTTGGCCAACCCCTCCCCCCAAGGCTATAGCCCACCCGCTTTTAGGCATTTATCGTGACGAACTTGTGGAGAGGACTTTCGGGGCTTTTGTGCTGCCTTGCAGCCTATTTTTGGCACACGGAGGCCGCCGCAAAGGCTCGCCCCATTCCGAAGTCCGCGGACGAAGTTGGCCAGCCCTCCCCCAAGGCTATAGCCCACCCGTTTTTTGGGCATTTTTGCGGCGGACGAACTTGGGAACGGGACCTCCGGGGACTTATTTTTGGCCGCGGCCGTGCCTCGCCTATTTTTGGTACGCTGGAGGGCGCTCGCAGTTTCGCCCATTCCGAGTCCGCGGACGAAGTTGGCCAGCCCTCCCCAAGGCTATAGCCCTCCGCTTTGGGCATTTTTGCGGACGAATTTGGGGACCTTCGGGCTTATTTTTGGGCGCGGCTGTGCCTGCACCCTATTTTGGCACATGGAGGGTGCCTCGAAAAGTCTCGCCCCATTCCGAGTCCGGCGTGAGTTGGCTGAGCCCTCCCCCAAGGCTATAGCCCACCCGTTTTTGGGCATTTTTGCGGCGGACGAACTTGGGGACTGGATCTTTGGCGCGGCTGTGCCTGCGGCTTATTTTGGAACACGGAGGCCGCCGCAAAGTTTCGCCCCATTCCGAGTCCGGGACGGCGGGCCAGCCTCCCCAATGCTATAGCCCACCCGTTTTTTGGGCATTTTTGCGGCGGACGAACTTGGGGACGGGACCTTCGGGGGCTTATTTTTGGCCGCGGCTGTGCCCGCGGTCTATGTTTGCCACACGGAGGGGGCTCGCAAAGTCTCATCCCATTACGAGTCCGGCGGACGAAGTTGGCCCGCCCCTCCCCCTAAGGCTATAGCCCACCCGTTTTTTGGGAATTTTTGCGGCGGACGAACTTGGGGACGGGACCTTCGAGGGCTTATTTTTGGGCGCGGCTTTGCCCGCGGCCTATTTTTGGCACACGGAGGGCGCTTGAAAAGTCTCGCCCCATTCCGAGTCAAAGGACGGTGGGCCAGCCTCCCCCAAGGCTATAGCGCACCCGTTTTTTGGGCATTTTTGCGGCGGACGAACTTGGGGACAGGACCTTCGGGGCTTATTTTTGGGCACAGGGAGGGCGCTCGAAAAGTCTCGCCCCATTCCGAGTCCGGCGTACGAAGTTACCCAGCCCCTCCCCCCAAGGCTATAGCCTACCCGTTTTTTGGGCATTTTTGCGGCGGACGAACTTGGGGACGGGACCTTCGGGGGCTTATTTTTGGGCGCGGCTGGGCCCGCGGCTTATTTTTGGCACACAGAGGGCGCTCGCAAAGTCTCGCCCCATTCCGAGTCCGGCGGACGAAGTGGGCCAGCCCCTCCCCCCAAGGTTATAGCCCACCCGTTTTTTGGGCATTTTTGCGGCCGACGAACTTGGGGACGGGACCTTCGGGGGCTTATTTTTGGCCACGGCTGTGGCCGCGGCCTATTTTTGGCACACGGAGGGGGCTCGCAAAGTCTCATCCCATTCCGAGTCCGGCGGACGAAGTTGGCCCGCCCCTCCCCCTAAGGCTATAACCCACCCTTTTTTTGGGAATTTTTGCGGCGGACGAATTTGGGGACGGGACCTTCGGGGGCTTATTTTTTTGTGCGGCTGTGCCCGCGGCTTATTTTTGGCACACGGAGGCCGCTCGCAAAGTTTCGCCCCATTCCGAGTCCGGCGGACGGTGGCCAGCCTCCCAAGGCTATAGCCCGCTTTTGGGCATTTTGCGGCGGACGAACTTGGGACGGGACCTTCAGGGCTTATTTTTGTCATGTTGTGCCTGCGGCCTATTTTTGGCACACTGAGGGCCTGCAAAGTCTCGCCCATTCCGAGTCCGGCGGATTTGGTTGGCTCCGCCTCCCCCCTAAGGCTATAGCCCACCCGCTTTTTAGGGAATTTTTGCGGCGACGAACTTGGGGACGGGACCTTCAGGGCTTATTTTTGGCGCGCTTGCCTCCGCGGCCTATTTTGGCACACACAGAGGGCGCCGAAAGTCTCGCCCCATTCCGAGTCCGGCGGACGGTTGGCCAGCCCTCCCCAAGGCTATAGCCCACCCGCTGGGGCATTTTGCGGCGGACGACTAGGGACGGGACCTTCGGGGCTTTTTTTGTGCGCGGCTTTGCCTACGGCTTATTTTTGGCACACGGAGGCCCTCGCAAAGTTTCGTCCCATTCCGAGTCCGCGGATTTGCAGCCAGCCTCCCCAAGGCTATAGCCCACCCGCTTTTTTGGGAATTTTTTGGGCGGACGAAACTTGGGGACGGACTTTCTGGGCTTATTTTGGGGCGCTGTGCCGCTCACCCTATTTTTGGCATGGAGGGTGCTCGAAAAGTCTCGCCCCATTCCGAGTCCGGCGTACGAAGTTGGCCAGCCCCTCCCCCCAAGGCTATAGCCCACCCGTTTATTGGGCATTTTTGCGGCGGACGAACTTGGGAACGGGAGCTTTGGGGGCTTATTTTTGGGCGCGGCTTTGCCCGCGACCTGTTTTTGGCACACAGAGGGCGCTCGCAAAGTCTCGCCGGATTCCGAGTCCGGCGGATTTGCTGGCCAGCCCTCCCCTGGCTATAGCCCACCTGATTTTTGGGCATTTTTGTGACGAACATGGGGACGGACCTTCTGGGCTTATTTGGGCGCTGTGCCTGCGTCTATTTTTGGCACACAGAATGCGCTCAGCAAAGTCTCGCTGATTCCGAGTCCGGCGGATTTAATCCTGCCCAGCCTCCTCCCCAAGGCTATAGCCCACCTGTATTTTCGGGCATTTAGCGGGCTAGGACGGGACCTTCGGTACTTATTTTGGGCGCGGCTGTACCCGCGCTATTTATGGCACACACGGAGGGCGCCGCCAAGTCTCGCCTATTCCGAGTCCGCGGACGAATCTGCCCCAGCCCTCCTCTCCAAGGCTATAGCCCACCCGTTTTTTGGGCATTTTTGCGGCGGACGAACTTGGGGACCGGACCTTTGGGCCCTTATTTTTGGGCGCGGCTGTGCGCATGGCCTAATTTTGGCACAAGGAGGGCGCTTGCCAAGTCTCGCCCCATTCCGAGTCCGGCGGACGAACTTGGCCAGCCCCTCCCCCCAAGTCTATAGCCCACCTGTATTTTGGGCATTTTTGCGACGGACGAACTTGGGGACGGGACCTTCGGGTGCTTATTTATGGGCGCGGCTCTGCCCGCGGCCTATTTTTGGCACACGGAGGGCGCTCGCCAAGTCTCGCCCCATTCCGAGTCCGGCGGATCGAATTGCTTCCAGCCCTCCCCAAGGCTATAGCCCACCCGCTTGGCATTTTACAAGGACGATTTACTTGGGGACGGACCTCGGGGCTTATTTTTCTGGGCGCAGCTGTTCCCGCTGTCTATTTTTGGCACACGGAGGGTGCTTCGAAGTCTCGCCCATTCCGAGTCCGCGGACGGGGCCAGCTTCTCCCCTCAAGGCTATAGCCCACCCATGCTTTTTTGGGCATTTTGGGCGGACGAACTTGGGGACGTGACTTCGGTGCTTATTTTTGCTGTGCCCGCTCCATTTTTGGCACACGTAGGGCACCTCAAGTCCTGCCCCATTCCGAGTCCGGCGGACGAACTTGCTCCAGCCCCTCCCCCCAAGGCTATAGCCCACCCGCTTTTGGTCATTTTTGCGCGGACGAACTTGGGACTGACCTTCGGGCTTATTTTTGGGGGCGGCTGTTCCTGCATGTCTATTTTTGGCACACGGAGGGTGCTCTGAAGTCTCTCCCATTCCGAGTCCGCGGACGAAGTGGCCAGCCCTCCCCCAAGGCTATAGCCCACCCGGGTATTTTGGGCATTTAACTTGGGGACGGACCTCGGGTGGCTTATTTTTGGGAGCGGCTGTGCCCACGGCCTATTTTTGCACAGAGGCCGCCGCAGTCTTGCAATTCCGAGTCCGGCGGACGTCGGCCAGCCCTCCCCAAGGCTATAGCCCACCCGCTTGGGCATTTTTATGCGGGATGAACTTCGGACGGACTTCGGGGCTTATTTTTGGGCGCGGGTTGTGCCTGCAGCCTATTTTTGGCACACGGAGGCCGCCGCAAACTTCGCCTCATTCCAGTCCGGCGGATGAAGTTGGCCAGGCCTCCCCAAGGCTATAGCCCACCATGCTTTTGACATTTTCACATGGACGAATTTGGGGACGGACTTGGGGCCATTTTAGGCGCGGCTGTGCCCGCGGCCTATTTTTGGCACACGGAGGGTGCTCGCAAAGTCTCGCCCCATTCGAGTCCGGCGGATGAAGATGGCCAGCCCTCCCCAAGGCTATAGCCCACCCGTATTTTGGGCATTTTGCGGCGGACGAACTGGACGGACCTTCGAGGGCTTATTTTTGGGCGCGGCTGTGCCCGCGCTCATTTTTGGTACACGGAGAGTGCTCGCAAAGTTCGCCCATTCCGAGTCCGCGGATTTGGTTGGCCAGCCCCTCCCCAAGGCTATAGCCCACCCATTTTTTGGGCATTTTACATGGCGGCGACGAACTTGGGACGGGACCTTGGGGGTTTATTTGGGCGCCGCTGTGCCCATCGCCTATTTTTGGCACACGGAGGGCGCTCTCAAAGTCTCACTCTCATTCCGAGTCCGGGACTGTTGGCTAGCCCCTCCCCCAAGGCTATAGCCCACCCGCTGGGCATTTTCATGCGGACGAACTTGGGGATGGGACCTTTGGGGGCTTTATTTTTGCGCGGCTGTGCCTGCGGCTCATTTTTGAGACGGAGGGCCCTCGCAGTCTCGCCCCATTCCGAGTCCGCGGACGGCTTAGCCCTCCCCCAAGGTTATAGCCCACCCGCTGGGCATTTTGGGCCGACTTAACTTGGGGACGGGACCTTTGGGGCTTATTTTTGGGCGCCGCTGTGATCATTTTTGGCACACAGAATGCGCCGCAAAGTCTCGCTGGATTCCGAGTCCGGCGGATTTTCGAACTTGCCCAGCCCCCCCAAGGCTATAGCCCACCCGCTTTTGGGCATTTTTGGCGGACGAACTTGGGGACGGACCTTCGGGGGGGCGCGCTGTTCCCACGATCTATTTTTGGCACACGGATGGTGCTTGTAAAGTCTCGCCCATTCCAGTCCGGCGGACGTGGCCAGCCCTCCCCAAGGCTATAGTCCACCCGCTGGGCATTTTTGCAGCGGACGAACTTGGGGACGGGACTTCGTGGCTTATTTTTGGGCGCAATTTTGCTGCGGCCTATTTTTGAACACGGAGGGTGCTCAGAAGTCTCGGCCCAATCCGAGTCCGTGAACGAACTTAGCCAGCCCTCCTGCCAAGGCATAGCCCACCCGTTTTTGTGCATTTTTGCGGTTACTGGGGACCGGACCTTCGGCCTATTTTGGGCGCGGCTGTGCCCATGGCCTACTTTAGCACAGGAGGCGCGCGCCAAGTCTCGCCCCATTCCGAGTCCGGCGGACGATTGGCCAGCCCTCCCCAAGGCTATAGCCCACCTAGATTTTTGGGGCATTTTTGTGACGGGCGAATTCCATGGACGGGACTCTTCGGTACTTATTTTTAAGCGCTGCTGTACCCGCCTATTTATGGCACACGGAGGGCGCCAAAGTCGCCCATTCCGAGTCCGCGGACGCAACTTGCCCAGCCCTCCCCTGCCATAGCCCACCCGCTTTGGGGCATTACATGACGAACTTGGGGACCGACCTTTGGGCCCTATTTGGGCGCGGCTGCGCATGGCCCACTTTTGGCACAAGGAGGGCGCTGCCAAGTCTCGCCCCATTCCGAGTCCGCGGATTTAATCCCAGCCTCCCTCCCCAAGTCTATAGCCCACCTGTATTTTGGGCATTTTGCGGACGAATCTTGGGACGGGACCTTCGGGGCTTATTTTTCTGGGCGCAGCTGTTCCGCATGGGTCTATTTTTGGTACACGGAGGGTGCCTGAAGTCTCGCCCCATTCCGAGTCCGTTGGACGGCGGGCCAGCCTCCCCCAAGGCTATAGCCCACCCGGTTGGGCATTTTCACATGGGACGAACTTGGGGACGGGACCTTCGGTGCTTATTTTTGGCGCAGCTCAAGGCCTATTTTTGGCACACGAGGGCACTCCCAAGTCTCGCCCCATTCCGAGTCCGGGGGACGAATCTGCCCAGCCTCCCCCAAGGCTATAGCCCACCCGCTTTTTGGTCATTTTTGGCGCGGTCGAACTTGGGGACGGACCTGGGGCTTATTTTTGGGAGCGCTGTTCCCGGCTGTCTATTTTGGCACACGGAGGGTGCTCGAAAGTCTCGCCCCATTCCGAGTCCGGCGACTGGCTTAGCCCTCCCCAAGGCTATAGCCCACCCGCTTTTTTGGGCATTTTTGCAAGGGGACGAACTTGGGGACGGGACCTTCGTGGCTTATTTTGGGAGCGGCTGTGCCCACGGCCTATTTTTGGCACACAGAGGCCGCCTCGTGAAGTCTTGCCCAATCTGTAGTCCGCGGACGGTCGCCAGCCTCTCCCCAAGGCTATTGCCCACCCGCTTTTTGGGCATTTTGCGCGGATGAACTCTCGGGACGGACCTTCGGGGCTTATTTTTGGGCGCCGTTGTGCCTGCAGCATTTTTTGGCACACGAGGTCCCGCAAAGTCTCGCCTCATTCCAGTCCGCGGACGGTTGGCCAGGCCTCCCCAAGGCTATAGCCCACCCGCTTTTTTGACATTTTTGCGGGGGACGACTGGGGTTTATTTAGGGCGCTGGGTTGTGCAGCGTCTATTTTTGGCACACGGAGGGTGCTCGCAGTCTCGCCCATTCGGAGTCCGGCGGATGAAGATGGCCAGCCCTCCCCAAGGCTATAGCCCACCCGTATTTTGGGCATTTCGGCGGACGGAACTTCGGGACGGGACTCGAGGGCTTATTTTGGGCGCGCTGTGCCTGTATTTTTGGTACACGGAGAGTGCTCGCAAAGTTCGCCTCATTCCGAGTCCGGCGGATGAAGCAGCCCTCCCCCAAGGCTATAGCCCACCCATTGGGCATTTTTAAGGGCGGACGAACTTGGGGACGGACCTGGGGCTTATTTTTGGGCGCGGCTGTGCCACGGC
Source organism: Citrus mangshanensis (assembly GCA_030449895.1). NCBI lineage: Eukaryota > Viridiplantae > Streptophyta > Magnoliopsida > Sapindales > Rutaceae > Citrus > Citrus mangshanensis. The sequence goes on from JASUUJ010000094.1 coordinate 49,509, forward strand.
CTATTTTTAAGACACGGAGGGCGCTCTTAAAGTCTCGCCCCATTCCGAGTCCGCGACTAAGCTGCCCAGCCCTCCCCCAAGGCTATAGCCCACCCGCTTTTGGGCATTTTTGCGGCGGACGAACTTGGGGACGGGACCTTTTGGGCTTATTTTGAAGCATGCTCGCGTCTATTTTTGGCACACGGAGGGCGCCTAAAGTCTCGCCATTCCGAGTCCGCGCGATTGCTGGCTGGCCCCTCCAAGGCTAGCCCACCCGCTTTTGGGCATTTTTGCGCGGATTTAACTTTGGGGACGGGACCTTTGGGGTCTTATTTTTGGTTGCCGCTGTGCCTGCGCCTATTTTTGGTACACGGAGTGTGTCGCAAAGTCTCACCCCATTCCGAGTCCGCGGATTTATGGGCCAGCCCTCCCAAGGCTATAGCCCACCCGTTTTTGGGCATTTTTTATGGGGACTTGACGGGACCTTCGGGGCTTATTTTTGGGCGCGGCTGTGCTCAGAGCCTATTTTTGTACACACGGAGGGTGCTCTAAAAGTCTCGCCCCTATTCCGAGTCCGCGGACGGTTGGCCAGCCCTCCCCAAGGCTTTGGCCCACCTGCTGGGCATTTTTACGGACGAACTTGGGGACGGACTCCGCTTATATTTGGGCGCAGCTGTGCCAAGGCCTATTTTTACCATACACGGAGGGTGCTCGCAAAGTCTCGCCGCATTCCGAGTCCGCGGACGGTTGGCCAGCCTCCCCAAGGCTATAGCCCACCCGCTTTTTGGGCATTTTTGCAAGTGACGAACTTGGGGACGGACTCGGGGCTTATTTTTGTGCGACTGTGCCTGCTGCCTTTTGTTTCACACGGAGGGCGCTGCAGTCTCATCCCATTCCGAGTCCGGCGACGGCCCAGCCCCTCCCCAAGGCTATAGCCCACCCGCTTTTGGGCATTCATGGATTGGTGACGGGACCATCGGGGCTTATTTTTGGCGGCTGTGACCTCAAGCGCTATTTTTTTGGCACACGAGGCCGCCGCAGTCTCGCCCCATTCCGAGTCCCGCTGGACGGCTGGCCAGCTCTCCCCAAGGCGATAGCTCACCCGCTTTTGGGCATTTTGCTGCATGGAACTTGGGGACGGACCTTCGGGGCTTATTTTGGGTACGGCTGTGCCTCGCCTATTTTTGGCACACGGAGGGTATTTGCAAAGTCCCGCCCCATTCCGAGTCCGCGGACGGTTGGCCAGCCCCTCCCCAAGCTATAGCCCACCCGCTTTTGGGCATTTTTATAAGGGCGGATGAACTTGGGAACGGGACCTTCGGGGCTTATTTTTGCGCGCTGCTCGGCCTATTTTTTGCACACGGAGGGCATTTGCAAAGTCTCGTCCCATTCCGAGTCCGCGGACGAAGCTGGCTTAGCCCTCCCCCACAGTAGCCCACCCGCTGGGGCATTTTTGCATGACGAACTTGGGACGGGACCTTCGGGTGCTTATTTTTGGGCGCTGTGCTCAGGCCTATTTTTGCACACGAGGGCACTTTGTACCAAGTCTCGCCCCATTCCGAGTCCGCGGACGAACTTGCCCAGCCCCTCCCTGCAAGGCTATAGCCCCACCTGCTTTTTGGTCATTTTTGCGCGGACGAACTTTGGGACGGGCTCCTTCGGGGCTTATTTTGGGCGCGACTGTGCCCGCGCGTATTTTGGAACACGGAGGGCGCCGCAAAGTCTCGCCATTCCGAGTCCGGCGGACGAAAAAGTTGGCCAGCCCTCCCCAAGGCTATAGCCCACCCGCTTATGGGCATTTTTGCGCGACGAATTTGGGGACGGGACTCTGGGACTTATTTTTGACGCGGCTGTGCCCGCTGCCTATTTTTGCAGACGGAGGGCCCTCGCAAAGTCTTGCCCCATTCCGAGTCCGGCGGATTTGATGTGGCCAGCTCCTCCCCCAAGGCTATAGCCCACCCGCTTTTGGGCATTTTTGCGGCGACGAACTTGGGACGGACTTCGGGGCTTATTTTAGGGTTCTGCCAGCCTGGCGCCTATTTTTGGCACACGGAGGTCAGCCGCAAAGTCTCGGCCCCATTCCGAGATCGGATGAAGTTGGCTGCAGCCCCCTCTAAGGCTTTGGCCCACCCGCTTTTGGGCATTTTTGCGGCGACGGTCCTGGGGACGGACCTCCGGGGCTTATATTTGGGCGCAGCTGTGCCCGTGGGCCTATTTTTACCACACGGAGGGTGCTCGCAGTCTCGCAGCATTCCGAGTCCGGCGGACAAGTTGGCCAGCCCTCCCCAAGGCTATAGCCCACCCGCTTTTTTGGGCATTTTTACGAACTTGGGGACGGACCTCGGGGCTTATTTTTGGGTGCGACTGTGCCCTCGGCCTTTTTGTTTCACACGGAGGGCGCTCGCAAAGTCTCATCCCATTCCGAGTCCGCGGACGAAGTGGCCAGCCCTCCCCAAGGCTATAGCCCACCCGCTTTTTGGGCATTTTTGGGCGGACGAACTTGGTGGACGGACCATCGGCTTATTTTTGGGCGCGGCCGCTGGCCTATTTTTGGCACACGAGGTCAGCCGCAGAAAGTCTCGCCCCATTCCGAGTCCCGCTGGACGAAGTTGGCCAGCCTCCCCAAGGCTATAGCCCACCCGTTTTTTGGGCATTTTTGCGGCGGACGAACTTGGGGACGGGACCTTCGGGGGCTTATTTTTGGGTACGGCTGTGCCCTCGGCCTATTTTTGGCACACGGAGGGCATTTGCAAAGTCCCGTCCCATTCCGAGTCCGCGGACGGTTGGCCAGCCTCCTCCCCAAGGCTATAGCCCACCCGTTGGGCATTTTATGCGGCGGACGAAATTGGGAACGGACCTCGGGGCTTATTTTGGGCGCTTGCGCCTGGGCAAAGGCCTATTTTTTGCACACGGAGGGTATTTGCAAAGTCTGCCCCATTCCGAGTCCGGGCGATTGCCAGCCCTCCCCAAGGCTATAGCCCACCTGCTTTTTGGGCATTTTTGCGCGGACGAACTTGGGGACGGGACCTTCGGTGCTTATTTTTGCGCGGCTGTGCCCGTGGCCTATTTTGGTACACGTAGGGCACTCACCAAGTCTCGCCCCATTCCGAGTCCGCGGGATTTTGACCTGCCTCCCAGCCCTCCCCCTGCTATAGCCCACCCGCTTTTTTGGTCATTTTTGGCGGCGGACGAACTTTGGGACGTGGTCTTCGGGGCTTATTTTTGGGCGCGACTGTGCCCGGGCGTATTTGTGGAACACGGAGGGCGCTGCAAAGTCTCGCCCATTCCGAGTCCGGGTGACGGCTGGCCAGCCCTCCCCAAGGCTATAGCCCACCCGCTTATCGGGCATTTTTGCGGCGACGAACTTGGGGACGGGACCTTCGGGACTTTATTTTTGGACGCTACAGCCCGCGGCCTATTTTTGGCAGACGGAGGGCCCCCTCGCAAAGTCTTGCCCCCATTCCGAGTCCGGGGCGGACGAAGGTGGCCAGCCCTCCCAAGGCTATAGCCCACCCGTTTTTTGGGCATTTTTGCGGCGGACGAACTTGGGGACGGGACCTTCGGGGGCTTATTTTAGGGTTCGGCTGTGCCCGCGGCCTATTTTTGGCACACGGAGGCCGCTCGCAAAGTCTCGTCCCATTCCGAGACCGGCGGATGAAGTTGACCAGCCCCACCCCCCAAGGCTATAGCCCACCCGCTTTTTGGGCATTTCGGCGGACGAACTTGGGGATGCGGAGTCAGCTTATTTAAGCGACTGTGCCCGCTGCCTATTTGTGGAACACGGAGGGCGCCGAAAGTCTCGGCCCCATTCCGAGTCCGCGGATTTGCGGCCAGCCCCTCCCCCAAGGCGCTATAGCCCACCCGCTTTTTTTGGGCATTTTTATGCACGGCGGACGAACTTGGGGACGGACCTTCGGGGCTTATTTTTGCTTGCGACAAAATGTGCCTGCGGTCTATTTTTGGCAGACGGAGGGTCTCGCAAAGTCTTGCCCCATTCCGAGTCCGGGCGATTTGAGCAGGTGGCCAGCCCTCCCCTGCTAGGCTATAGCCCACCCGCTGGGGCATTTGCAGGCGGACGAACTTGGGGACGGGACCTTCGGGGCTTATTTTTGGGTGCGGCTGTGCCCACAGCCTATTTTTGGCACACGAGGCCGCAGCAAAGTCTCGCCCCATTCCGAGTCCGCGGATGAAGTTGGCCAGCCCTCTCCCTGCCAAGGCTATAGCCCACCCATTTTTCGGGCATTTTTGCGCGTGACGAACTTGGGACGGGACCTTCGGGGTTATTTTAGGGCGCGGCTGTGCCGCGGTCTATTTTTGGCACACGGAGGGTGCTCGCAGTCTCGCCCATTCGGAGTCCGGCGGATGAAGATGGCCAGCCCTCCCAAGGCTATAGCCCACCCGATTTTGGGCATTTTTGATAAACTGGACGGGACCTTTCGAGGGCTTATTTTTGCGCCTGCAGTGCCCGCGGTCTATTTTTGGTACACGGAGAGTGCTCGTAAAGTCTCGCCTCCCATCCGAGTCCGGCGGACGATGATTGCTGGCTAGCCCCCTCCCCCCTATAGCTCCCATTTTTGGGCATTTTTACAAGTGGACGAACTTGGGGACGGACCTTTAAGGGGGCGATGGGCGCACAAGCAGTTTACGGCCTATTTTTGGGCACACGGAGGGCGCTCTTAAAGTCTCGCTCCCATTCCGAGTCCGGGCGACTGTTGGTTGTAGGCCCTCCCCAAGGCTATAGCCCACCTGTTTTTAATTTTTGCGGCGGACGAACCTGGGGACGGACTTTTGGGGGCTTATTTTTGGGCGCTGCCATGCCCGGGCCTATTTTTGGCACACTTGAGGGCGCTTTAAAGTCTCGCCATTCTGAGTCCGCGACTGTTGGCCAGCCCCTCCTCCAAGGCGCCATAGCCCAACCCGCTTTTTCACGGGCGGGATTTAACTTGGGGACGGACCTTGGGTCTTATTTTTTGGTCACGGCTGTGCCTGCGGCTCTATTTTTGTACACGGAGTGTGCTCAGCAAAGTCTCACCCCATTCCGAGTCCGCGGACGGCAGCTACTCCTCCCCCAAGGCTATAGCCCACCCTGCTTTGGGCATTTTTATGGGCGGACGGATTCTTGGGGACGGACCTTCGGGCTTATTTTTGGCGCGCTGTGCCTCGCTGCCTATTTGTGGAACACGGAGGGCGCCGCAAAGTCTCGCCCCATTCTGAGTCCGCGGACGAAGTTGGCCAGCCCTCCCCAAGGCTATAGCCCACCTGCTTTTCGTATTTTTGCGGCGGACGAACTTTGGGACGGTTCTTCTGGGGGCTTATTTTTGGGCGCGATTGTGCCCAAGCGGCGTATTTGTGGAACACGGAGGGCGCCGCAAAGTCTCGCCCATTCCAGAGTCCGGCGGACGGCTGGCCAGCCCTCCCTCAAGCTGCTATAGCTCCACCTGCTTATCGGGCATTTTTTGCCAAGGGGCGGACGAACTTGGGGACGGCTGGACTGGGACTTATTTTTGACGCGCTGTGCCCGCCTATTTTTGGCAGAAGGAGGGCCTCGCAGTCTTGCCCCATTCCGAGTCCGGACGAAGGTGGCTAGCCCTCCCCAAGGCTATAGCCCACCCGCTTTTTGGGCATTTTTGCGCGGACGCAACTTGGGGACGGACCTTCGGGGCTTATTTTAGGTTCGGGCTGTGCCCGCGTCCTATTTTGGCACACGGAGGCCGGGCCGCAGTCTCGCCCCCATTCCGAGACCGCGGATGAAGCTGATTGTTCTAGCCTCCCCTGCTATAGCCCACCCGCTTTTTTGGGCATTTTTGCGGTGACGAACTTGGGGACGTGGAGCTGGGGCTTATTTTTGGGCGCGACTGTGCCCGCTGCCTATTTGTGGAACACGAGGGCGCCCCGCAAAGTCTCGCCCCATTCGAGTCCGCGGATTTGTTGGCCAGCCCCCTCCCCAAGGCTATAGCCCACCCGCTTTTCGGGCATTTTGCATGACGAACTTGGGGACGGACCTTCGGGGCTTATTTTGGGTGCGACTGTGCCCGCGTCTATTTTTGGCAGACGGAGGCCTCGCAGTCTTGCCCCATTCCGAGTCCGCGATTTGGCTAGCCCTCCCCAAGGCTATAGCCCACCCGCTTTTGGGCATTTTTAAGGCGGACGAATCCTGGGGACGGATCTTCGCTTATTTTTGGGTGCGGATGTGCCCACAGCCTATTTTTGGCACACGGAGGCCGCCGCAAAGTCTCGTCCCCATTCCGAGTCCGGCGGATGAAGTTGGCCAGCCCTCTCCCAAGGCTATAGCCCACCCATTTTTGGGCATTTCGCGCGGACGGTTAACTTGGGACGGACCTTCTGGGCTTATTTTTGCGCGGCTGTGCCTCGCTGACCGCGTCTATTTTTGGCCCACGGAGGGCATTTACAAAGTCTTGTCCCATTCCGAGTCCGCGGACGAAGTTGGCCAGCCCTCCCCAAGGCTATAGCCCACCCGCTTTTGGGCATTGCACGAACTTGGGAACGGACTTTCGGGGCTTATTTTAGTGGGCGCGTGCGGCCGCGTCTATTTTTTTGCACACGGAGGGCATTTGCAAAGTCTCCCCATTCCGAAGTCCGCGTCCTAAGACGGGGGCCAGCCTCCCCCAAGGCTATAGCCCACCCGCTAAGGGGCATTTTCGGCGGACGAACTTAGACGGGACCTTCTGGTGCTTATTTTTGGGCACGGCTGTGCCCGTGGCCTATTTTTGCAATACACGTAGGGCACTCACCAAGTCTCGCCCATTCCGAGTCCGCGGACGAACTTGCCCAGCCTCCCCAAGGCTATAGCCCACCTGCTTTTTGGTCATTTTCGCTGGACGAATTTGGGGACGGGACCTTCGCTTATTTTTGGGGCTGCGGATGTTCCCACGGTCTATTTTGCACACGGAGGGTGCTCAGAAGTCTCGCCTCCATTCCGAGTCCGCGATTTAGGGGGCCAGCCCTCCCCAAGGCTATAGCCCACCCGCTTTTGGGCATTTTTGCGGCGGATTAACTTGGGGACGTGGACCTTCGTGGCTTATTATTTTGGGAGCGGCTGTGCCCATGGCCTATTTTGGCACACAGAGGCCGCCGCAGTCTTGCCCACCCGAGTCCGCGGATGTCGGCCAGCCTCCCCAAGGCTATAGCCCACCCGCTTTTGGGGCATTTTGGCGCTGATGAACTGGGACGGACCTTCGGGGCTTATTTTTGGGCGCGGTTGTGCCTGCAGCCTATTTTTGGTACACACGGAGGCCGCCGCAAGTCTCGCCCTCATTCCAAGTCCGGCGGATGAAGTTGGCCAGGCCTCCCCCAAGGCTATAGCCCACCCGCTTTTGGACATTTTTGCGGCGGACGAACTTGTGACGTGACCTTCTGGGGCTTATTTTAGGCGCGGCTGTGCCCGCGGCTCATTTTTGGCACACGGAGGGTGCTCGGGGAAAAGTCTCGCCCATTCGAGTCCGGCGGATGAAGATGGCCAGCCCTCCCCAAGGCTATAGCCCACCCGTATTTTGGGCATTTTTGGGCGGGACGGTCTCTGGACGGACCTTCGAGGGCTTATTTTAAGGCACAACTGTGTCCGCGGCCTATTTTTGGTACACGGAGAGTTCTCGCAGTCTCGCCCCATTCCGAGTCCGGCGGACGGTTGCCAGCTCCTCCCCAAGGCTATAGCCCACCCATTTTTGGGGATTTTTTTGCGGCGGATCAACTTGGGGACGGGACCTTGGGGGCTTATTTTTGGGCTGCCAGGCTGTACACGGCCTATTTTTGGCACACGGAGGGCGCCTTAAAGTCTCGCCTATTCCGAGTCCGCGACTAAGTTGGCCAGCCCTCCCCTGCTATAGCCCACCCGCTTTAAGGGCATTTTGCGGCGGACGAATCTTGGGGACGGGACCTTTGGGGGCTTATTTTGGCACGGCTGTGCCTGCGCCTATTTTTGCAGACGGAGGGCCCTCAAAGTCTCGCCCCCATTCCGAGTCCGGCGGACGAAGTTGGCCAGCCCTCCCCCCTAAGGTTATAGCCCACCCGCTGGGCATTTCGCGCCGACGAACTTGGGGACGTCGGACCTTGGGGGCTTTATTTTTGCGCAGTGGTCCATGCCCGCGCCTATTTTTGGCACACGGAGGGCGCTCTTAAAGTCTCGCCATTCCAGTCCGCGGATCTGTTGGCCAGCCTCCTACCAAGGCTATAGCCCACCCGCGGCATTTTTATGCGGCGGACGAACTTGGGGACGGACCTTGGGGGAAGCTTATTTTTCAGCGGCTGTGCCTGCGCCTATTTTTGTACACGGAGTGTGCTCGCAAAGTCTCGCCTCATTCCGAGTCCGCGGACGGTTTAGGGCAGCAATTCCGGCCCCTCCAAGGCTATAGCTCACCCGCTGGGCATTTTTTGCGGCGGACGGATTTGGGGACGGGACCTTCTGGGGTTTATTTTTCGGCGCGCGTGCCCATGTCTATTTTTGGTACACGGAGGGTGCTCACAAAGTCTCGCCCCATTCCGAGTCCTGGCGGATTTAGGTTGGTTAGGCCCTCCCCAAGGCTATGGCCCACCCGATTTTGCAGCATTTTTAAGTATGGACGAATCCTTGGGGACGGGACCTCCGGGCTTATATTTGGCGCAGCTGTGCCCGCGTCTATTTTACTACACGGAGGGTGGGCACGTAATGTCTCGCCCCCATTCCGAGTCCGGGCGGACGGCGGGCCAGCCCCTCCCCAAGGCTATAGCCCACTGCTGGGCATTTTGCGGGCGGATGAACTTAGGACGGGACCTTCGGGGCTTATTTTTGGGTACGGCCAGCTCGGCCCACAAGGCACACAGAGGGTGCTCTCGCAGTCTCGCCCCATTCCGAGTCCGGCGGATTTGCTGGCTGGCTCCTCCCCAGCGGCCATAGCCCACCCGCTTTTTTGGGCATTTTGCGGGCGACGAATCCTTGGGGACGTGGACCTTCGGGGCTTATTTTAGGGTTCGGCTGTGCCCGCGGCTCATTTTTGGCACACCTGAAAGCCACTCGCAAAGTCTCGTCCCCATTCCAGACCGGCGGATGAGCTGGACCAGCCCCTCCCCCCCAAGGCTAGCCCACCCATGGCATTTTTGCGCGGACGAGCTTAGACCTGACCTTCTGGTGCTTATTTTTAAGGCGCGCGCTGTGCCTGGCGGCCTCCATTTGTGGAACACGAGGGCGCTCGAAGTCTCATCCCATTCCGAACCGGCTGACGTGTTGGCCAGCTCCCTCCCCAAGCATAGCCCACCCGCTTTTTTGGGCATTTTTGCGTATGGATTTGTCTTATGACGGGACCATCGGGGGTTTATTTTTGCTGGGCTGTGACCGCGTCTTATTTTTGTACACAGAAGCCGGCCGTGAAAGTCTTCAGCTTCTCATTCCAGTCCTCCGCTGGATTTGTTGGCCAGCCCCTCCCCAAGGCTAGTAGCCCACCCGCTTTTGGGCATTTCTTTTGCGCGGACGCACTTGGGGACGGGACCTTCGGGGCTTATTTTTGGGTACGGCTGTGCCCTCGGCCTATGTTTGGTATTGCCACAGAGGGTGCTTCCCCGTAAAGTCTCGCCTCATCTTGTGTCCGGCTGACGGGTTGGCCAGCCTCCCCAAGGCTATAGCCCACCCGCTAGGCATTTTTGCGGGCGGATCGAACTTGGGGACGGACTCTGGGCTTATTTCGGTTCGCTGTGCCCGCGCTCATTTTTGGCACATCGGAGGTTACTCGGAAGTTCGCCCCATTCAGACCGGGCGGATGAAGCGATCAGCCCCCTGCGATAGCCCACCCGCTTTTCGTTACTTCAAGGCGGACGAGCTTGGGACGTGACCTTCGGGTGCTTATTTTTGGGCGCCGGGCTGTGCTCAAGGTCTATTTGTGGAACACGGAGGCGCCGCAGTCTCTGCCCCACTCCGAGTCCGCGGACGGTTGGCCAGCTCCCCCAAGGCCATAGCCCACCCGCTGGGGGCATTTCATGGGGCACGAGCTTGGGACGTGACCTTCGGGACTTATTTTTAAGGCTGCTGTGACCGCGCCTATTTTTGCAATAGAGGCCGGGCTGCAGTCTCGCCTCTATTCTGAGTCCGGGTGGACGAAGCTTTCCCAGCTCCTCCCTGCCATACCCCACCCGTTTTTTGGGCATTTTGCGGCGGATGAACTTGGGATAACCTTTCGGGGCTTATTTGGGCGATTGTGCCCGCTGCCTATTTGTGTAACACGGAGGGCGCCGCAGTCTCTTCGCCCCATTCTGAGTCCGGGCGGACGAGCTACAGCCCTCCCCCAAGGCTATAGCCCACCCGCGGCATTTTTTGCGGGGTGGACGAACTTGGGACGTGGACCTCGGCTTATTTTTGCACACTGTGCCCGGGCGCCTATTTTTGGCACACGGAGGGTATTTGCAAAGTCTCGTCTCATTCCAGTCCGTGGACGAAGGGCCAGCCCTCCCCAAGTGCTATAGCCCACCCGCTTTTCGGGGCATTTTGCGGGCGGACGAACTTGGGAACGGACCTTCGCTTATTTTTGACGCGGCTGTGCTCAAGGCCTATTTTTGGCACACGGAGGCTGCCAGCAGCCTCGCCCATTCCGAGTCCGGCGGGACCCAGGCCAGGCCCCTCCCCTGAAGGCTATAGCCCACCCATTTTCGGGGCATTTCGCGGCGGGCTAACTTGGGCACGGACTCACGGGGCTTATTTGGGCGCGATTGTGCCTGCGTCTTTTATGGCACACGGAGGGCGCCTTGTGTCTCGCCCATTCCGAGTCCGCGGATTGCTGCCAGCCCTCCCAAGGCTATAGCTCACTCGTTGGGCATATGGGCGATTAAGCCGCGATTTCGACCTTCAGGTGCTTATTTTGGGTGCGGCTGAGCCCGCGCCCATTTTGGCATTAATGGATGGCGCTGCAATGTCTCGCCCCATTCCAGTCCGGGCGGATCGGGTTGGCCAGCGCCTCCCCAAGGCTATAGCCAAACCGCTTTTGGCATTTGTACGGCGACGAACTTGGGACGGAACCCTCGGGACTTATTGGGTGTGGCTGTGTGCCTGGGCGCATTTTAGCACACTTGAGGGTGCTCGCACGTCCGCCCCCATTCCGACTCCGGCGGACGAAGTTGGCCAGCCTCCTCCCCTGCCATAGCCCACTCGCATTTTCGCTGTGGGGTACTTCATGGGCGACGAAGTCGGGGACGGACCTCGGGGTTTATTTTTGTGCGCAGCTGTGCCCGCCGCCTGGCTTTTGGCACACGGATGGCGCCGCACGTCTCGCCCATTCCAGTCCGCGGATTTGGGTTGGCCAGCCCCCTCCCCTAAGGTTATAGTCACCCGCTTTTTGGGCATTTTTGCGGCTGGGACGAACTTGGGGACGGGACCTCCGGGCGCACTTGGCGCAGCTGTGCCTGGGCGTCTTTTTGGCACACGGAGGGCACTCGCAGTCTCGCCCCATTCCGAGCCGGGCGGACGGTTGGCCAGCCCCTCCCCTGGCTATAGCCCACTGCTTTTTTGGGCATTTTCATGGGCGACGAACCTTGGGGTCGACCTTCGGGCTTATTTTGCGCGCGACTGTGCCTATGCCCAGGCACACGGAGGGCACTCGCAATGTCACGCCTCATTCCGACTCCGGGCGGACGGCGGCCATTCTCCCCCCAAGGCTATAGCCCACTCGATTTTCGGGGTATTTTTTGCGCGGACGAAGTCGGGACGGACCTTCGCTGGCTTTTACGCAGCTGTGCCCGCGCCTATTTTTGCATTACTTGGATGGCGTCGTACGTCTCGCCTCATTCCGAGTCCGGGCGGACGGTTTGCCAGCCCTGCTATAGCTCACTTGATGCCTGGGCATTTTTGCAAGTGATGGGTCGGGACGGACCTCTCGGGGCTTTTATTGGCGTGGCTGTGCTCAAGGCCTTTTTGTGACACGGAGGCTGCTCGCAGTCTCGCCCATTCCGCAGTCCGGCGGATTTGCTGGCCAGCCCCTCCCCCAAGGCTATAGCCCACCCGCTTTTTTGGGCATTTTTGGTGGACGAACTTGGGGATGGGACCTTCGGGACTTATTTTTGAAGGCCACAGCCCGCGCTCTATGTTTGGTATACTTGAGGGTGCCGCAGTCTCGCCCCGTCCAGTCCCCATGGACGGCTGCCAGCCCTCCCGAGGCGGCCCACCCGCTTTTTTGGGCATTTTTTTCGGCGGACGAATCCTAGACAGGACTTCCCGCTTAGAGTCTGGGCGCAAACAGTTCGCAGCCTAATTTTGCTCACACGGAGGGTGCTCGTAATGTCTCGCCTCTCATTCCGAGTCCGCGGATTGAAGTTGGCCAGCCCCTCCCTGCAGCCTCCACCCGCTGGGACTTTTGTGGCGGACGAACTCTGGGGACGGGACCCAGGGGGCTTATTTTGGACGCGCTGTGCCCGCGGCTCATTTTTGGCAGCACACGAGGGCGCCCCGTAGTCTCCTCCCCATTCCGACACCGGGTGGACGGTCGGCCAGCCCTCCCCCTGAAGGCTATAGCCCACCCGCTTTTTGGGCATTTCGCGCGACGCAACTTGGGACGGGACTCGGGTTTATTTTTGGCACGGCTGTGCCCACGGCCTATGTTTGGCACACTGAGGGTGCTCGTGAAGTCTCGCCCCATTCCGAGTCCGTGGATTTGTTGGCCAGCCCCTCCCCAAGGCTAAGTGGCCCACCCGTTGGGGCATTTTGGCGCGGACGCATCTCAGACGGGACTGGGTATATTTGGGCGCAGCTGTGCCCGCGGTCTATATTTACCACACGGAGGGTGTCACAATGTCTCGCCCATTCCAGTCCGGCGGATTTGCTGGCTAGCCCTCCCTGGGAAGGCTATGTAGTAGCCCACCCGCTTTTGGGGCATTTTATGCATGGACGAACTTGGGGATGGACCTTCGGGGCTTATTTTTCGGGCGCCAAGCAGCCCACGGCCTATTTTTGGCACACGGAGGGTGCTCGTAGTCTCGCCCACCCGGAGTCCGCGACGGCTGGGCCAGCCCTTCCCCGCGCCATAGCCCACCCGCTTTTCGGGGCATTTTTGCGCGGATGAACTTGGGATGGGACTCTGGGGCTTATTTGGGGGCTGCTGTGCCCGCGCCTTCATTTTTGGCACAGAGGGCGCCGCAGTCGTGGCCCCATTCCGAGTCCGGGCGGATGAGGTTGGCCAGCCCTCCCCAAGGCTATAGCCCACTGTAGCATTTTTACGGGGTGATTTAACTGGGGACGGACCTTTCTCAAGGGCGGAGCTTGGGCGCGGCTGTGCTCACAGCCTATGTTTTCTTCTATACACGGAGGGCTGTTCGCAAAGTCTCGCCTGATTCTGAGTCCGGCGGACGGTTGGCCAGCTCCCTCCCCAAGGCTATAGCCCACCCGCTTGGGCATTTTCATGGCGGACGAACTTGGGGACGGTGGTCCTCCTGGGGCTTATATTTGGCCAGCTGTGTCTCGCGGCCTATATTTACCACACGGAGGGTGCTCACAAATGTCTCACCCCATTCCGAGTCCGGCGGAAGAAGGCCAGCCCCTCCCCATGCCATAGCCCACCCGCTGGGGCATTTCGCGGCGGACGAACTTGGGGACGGACCTTCGGGGCTTATTTTTGGGCGCCGCTGTGCCTAATGGTCATTTTTGCACATGGAGGTGTTCGGGGCCCTGCCAATTCCGAGTCCGCGATTTGCATGAGCTCTCCCCCAAGGCCACAGCCCACCCGCTGGGGCATTTTATGCGGACGAATCTTGGGGATGGGACTCGGGGCTTATTTTTGGGCGCCGCTGTGCCCACGCCCCATTTTGGCACACGGAGGGGGAAGCTTCTGTAGGTCTCGCCCACCCGAGTCCGCGGATTTGTTGGCCAGCCCTCCTCATGCTATAGCCTACCCATGGGGCATTTTTGCCACGGGATTTAACTTGGGGATTGACCTTCGGGGTTTATTTTTGGGGCGGCTGTGCCCGCTGCCTATTTTTGGCAATGAGGGCGCTTGTGTCGCGGCCCCCATTCCGAGTCCGGCGGATGAGTTGGCCAGCCCCTCCCAAGGCTATACTCCACCGCTGTGGGCATTTTTTAAGGCGGATGAACTTGGGGACGGGACCTTCGGGGGCTTATTTTTGGGGGCGGCTGTGCCCGCGTCCATGGCACACAGAGGGCGCCGCAGCCGTGCCCTGACCCGAGTCCGCGGATGAGGTTGGCCAGCCCCTCCTCCAAGGCTATAGCCCCACCGCTAGCATTTTCATGCAGAGGAACTTGGGGACGGACCTTCAGGGGCTTATTTTTGCCGCTGTGCCTCGCGTCTATATTTAGTTACACGGAGGCTGCCCCGCAGCCTCGCCTTGATTCCGAGTCCGCGGGACGAGTTGGCCAGCCCTCCCCCAAGGCTATAGCCCACCCGCTGGGGGCATTTCTGCGGCAGACAAACTTGGGGACGGGACCTCCGCTTATATTTGGGCGCAGCTGTTCCTGCGGTCTATATTTACCTACACGGAGGGTGCTCACAATGTCTCGCCCATTCCGAGTCCGCGGACGGCTGGCTGTAGCCCTCCCAAGGCTATAGCCGCCCACTCCATGGCATTTTGCGGCGGACGAACTTGGGGACGGGACTTCGGGGTTTATTTTTGGGCACAAGGTGCCCACGGCCTATTTTTTTGGCACACGGAGGTGCTTCAGAAGTCTCGCCACCTGAGTCCCATGGGATTTGCTGGGCTGTTCTCCCCAAGGCTATAGCCCACCCGCTGGGGCATTTCTTTGCATGCATTTAACTTGGGGATGGGACTCCGGGGTTTATTTTGCGCCACAGCTTCACGGCTCATTTTTGGCACACGGAGGTGCTTCGGGAAGTCTCGCCCACCCCGAGTCCGGCGACGAAGTTGGCCAGCCCTCCCAAGGCTATAGCCCACCCGCTTTTTCGCATTTTTGCATGACGAACTTGTGGGATGGACCTTCGGGGCTTATTTTTGGGGGCGGCTGTGCTCAAGGGCTCATTTTTGGCACAGAGGGTGTCAGCAAAGTCATGCCCCCATTCCGAGTCCATGATGAGGTTGGCCAGCCCCTCCCCCCAAGGCTATAGCCCACCGTTTTTTGGGCATTTTTGCGGCGGATGAACTTGGGGACGAACCTTCAGGGGCTTATTTTTGGGCGCATCTGTGCCCGCGGCCTATATTTACCACACGGAGGGTGCTCACAATGTCTCGCCACATTCCGAGTCCGGCGGACGAAGTGGGCCAGCCCCTCCCCTGCCATAGCCCACCCGTTTTTTGGGCATTTTTGCGGCGGACGAACTTGGGGACAGGACCTTCGGTGGCTTATTTTTGGGTGCGGCTGTGCCCGAGGTTTGTTTGGCACATTTGAGGCCGGCCGTAAAGTCTCGCCCCACTCCCTGAGTTCGGCGGACGAAGGAGGCCAGCCCTCCCAAGGCTATAGCCCACCCGCTTTTTGATCATTTTGCGTGGCTTAACATGGGGACGGGACTCGGGATACTTTGGGCGCTTTGGTCATGCCTATTTTTGGTACACGGAGGGCGCGCAAAGTCTCACTCCCATTCCGAGTCCGCGGATCGAGTTGGCCAGCCCCTCCCCTGCTATAGCCCCACCCGCTTTTGGGTATTTTTGCGGCGGACGAACTTGGGATGGGACTTCGGGGCTTATTTTTGGGAGCGGCTGTGCTCCGCGCTCTATTTCTTACGCACACACAGAGGGCGCCGCAAAGTCGTGCCCCATTCCGAGTCCGCGGATGAGGTTGGCCAGCCCCCTCCCCAAGGCTTTAGCCCACCGTTTTTGGGCATTTTATGGTGTGGATGAAATTGGGACGGGACCTCAGTGGGCTTATTTTGGGCGCGCTGGGTGCCCGTGGGCCTATATTTGCTACACGGAGGGCTGCCAAAGTCTCGCCTGACTCGAGTCCGCGGATTTGCTGGGCCAGCCTCCCCAAGGCTATAGCCCACCCGCTTTTTTGGGGCATTTTGCATGACGAACTTGGAACGACCTCAAGCATTTTTTGGTCACTGCCAGCTCATGGGCTCATTTGGCACACCGAGGTGGCTTCGAAGTCTCTCCCCATTCTGAATCCGGCAGACAGTTGGCCAGCCTCTGTGGAGGAGAGAAGAGATTTTTGGGTCTTTTTGCGGCGGACAATTTGGGACGTGACCTTCTGGGGCTTATTTTTGATGCGGCAGCTCGCAGCCTATTTGCACACGGAGGGCGTCAGAAGTCTTGCCTATCTCCGAAACCGGGCGACGATGTTACAGCCCTCCCTAAGGCGCAGGAGCCCACCTGCTTGGGCATTTTTGCAAGTGACGACCTGGGGACGGGACTCTGGGCTTATTTTGGTGCGGCTGTGCCCGAGGCCTATTTTTGGCACACGGAGGTCGCCGCAAAGTCTCGCCTCATTCCGAAGTTCGGGCGGACGAAGGAGGCCAGCCTCCTCTAAGGCTATAGGCCCCACCCGTTTTGATCATTTTTGCGGCGGACGAACATGGGGATGGGACTCGAGCTTAGTTTTGGGCGCTTTGGCCAAGGCCTATTTTTGCACACGGAGGGCGCTCGCAGTCTCACCTCATTCCGAGTCCGCGGATTTGCTGGCCAGCCCTCCTTGCTACAGCCCACCAGAGCCTTGGGGTATTTTGCCATGTGGATTTAACTTGGGACGGGACTTGGGTTATTTTGCGCGGGTTGCTCGCGGTCTATTTTTGGCACACAAAGGGCGCCGCAGTCTCGCCAATTCCGAGTCCGGCGGAAGAAGTGGGCCAGCCTCCCAAGGCTATAGCCCACCCGCTTTTTAGGCATTTTTTTGCGGACGAACTTGGGATTGACCATCGGGGCGATATTTTTGGGCGCGGCCATGACCAAGGCCTATTTTTCAGACACGGAGGGTGCTCGCAGTCTCGCCCACCTGAGTCCAAGGGATTGGTTGGCTAGTCTCCCCAAGGCTATTGCCCACCCGCTTGGGCATTTTACAAGGACCAACTCGGGACGGACTCTTCGGGGCTTATTTTTAAGCGCGCTGTGCTCATGTGGGCCTATTTTTAAGTAATAAAGTGGCGCTCGGCAGTCTCGCCCACTCCAGTCCGGCGGACGGCTGGCCTCGCCCCAAGGCTATAGCCCACCTGCTGGGGCATTGCGGCGGAGGAACGGGGACGTGGACCTTCGGGGGGCTTATTTTCAGATGCTAAGCAGCTCGCTGCCTATTTTTGGCATGTGGAGGGTGCTCACAAAGTCTCACCCCATTCCGAGTCCGCGGATTGCTGGTTAGCCCTCCCCCAAAGGCTATAGCCCACCCGCTGGGGCATTTTCATGGCGGACGAACTTCTTGGGGACGGACCTCGGGGCTTATTTTTGGCCGCGGCTGTGCCTGGGCATCGAAGTTTTGGTACACGGAAGGTACTCACAAAGCCCGCCCCATTCCGAGTCCGCGGACGGTTACAGCCTTCCCCCAAGGCTATAGCCTCCACCCGCTGGGTATTTCTTGCGGCCATGAGAACTTGGGGACGGACCTTCGGGGCTTACTTCGATGATGCGGCCGTGCCCGCAGCCTATTTTTGGCACACGGAGGGCGCCCGTAAAGTTTCGCCCATTCCGAGTCCGCGACGATGCTGGTTGTAGCCCTCCCCAAGGCTATAGCCCACCCGCTTTCGCACAAGGGGCGACGTAACTTGGGGACGGGACCTTCGCTTATTTTTGGGTGCGGCTGTCTTGCCTATTTTTACACACGGAGGCCCTCGCAAAGTCTCGCCCATTCCGAAGTTCGCGACGAAGGAGGCCAGCCTCCCTAAGGCTATCGCCCACCCGTGATCATTTTGGCATGGACGAATACTTTTTAATTTGACTTTCGTAGCTAGTTTAAGGCCATTACCGCGTCTATTTTTAAAGACACTATAGCTGCCGCAAAGTCTCACCTCATTCCCAGTCCAAGGATTTGTGCTGGCCAGCCCCTCCCCCACAAGGCTATAGGCCACCCGCTTTTCGGGGCATTTTGCGCGGACGAGCTTGGGACGGACCTCTTCGGGTTTATTTTTAAGGCCGCTTTTGCCCGCTGCCTATTTTTTGGCACACAAAGGGCGCCGCAGTCTCGCCACTCCAGTCCGGCGATTTGCGGGCCAGGTTCTCCCAAGGCTATAGCCCACCCGCTTTTTGCAGTGCATTTTTTTGGCGACTTAACTGGGACGGACCTTCGGGCGGAGCGGCGCGCGCGGTTCACGTCGATGCTGCACACGGAGGTGTGCTCGCAGTTACCACTCCGGAGTCCGCGGATTTAGTTGGCCAGCCCCTCCTCAAGCGCAGCCCACCCGCTGGGGCATTTTGCCAAGCACTAACTCGGGGACGGGACCTTCGGGGCTTATTTTCAAGCGCGGCTGTGCCCGCGGCTCATTTTTGGCACAAAAGTGGCGTCGCAGTCTCGCCAATTCCGAAGTCGGCGGATGCAGTGGGCCTCGCCCCAAGGCTATAGCCCACCCGTGGCTGGGGTATTTGCGGGGCGGGAGGAACTTGGGGACGGGACTCTTCGGGGCGAGCCAGCAAGTGTGGTTGTGCTCATACTTTTTAAGACACGGAGGCGCCCTGTGTCCGCATCATTCCAGTCCGCGATTTGGGTTACGCCTCAAGGCTATAGCCTACCCGCTGGGGTATTTTTGGCGCGGACGGTTCTGAGGACGGACCTTCGGGGCTTATTTGGCCGCTGGATGTGCCCAGACATTTTTGGTACACGGAAGGCGCCACAAAGTCTCACCCCATTCCGAGTCCGGGGCGGACGGTTGGTTAGGCCCTCCCTCAAGGCTATAGCCCACCTGCTTTTGGGCGTTTTATATGGAGAAATTTGGGGACGGACTCGGGGCTTATTTTCTACATACAGTTCTCGCGGTCTATTTTTGGCACACGGAGGGCGCCGTGAAGTCTCGCCTCTATTCCCGAGTCCGGCGGACGGTTACAGCTCCTCCCCAAGCCTATAGCCTACCCGCTTTTTTGGGCATTTTTGTGGCGGACGAACTTGGGGACGGGACTCGGGGCTTATTTTGGGCACGGCTTTTCTGCAGCCTAGTTTTGGCACACGGAAGGTGTCTACAAAGTCTCATCCCATTCCGAGTCTCACAATGGATTTGCCACAGCTCCTCCCCAAGGCTATAGCCCACCTGCTTTTTTGGGCATTTTAGCGGCGGACGAACTAGGGGACGGACCTCTGGTTTGTTTTGGGCGCTGCTGTACCAAGGCCTAGCTTTGGGACACATAGGGGTGCCTCGCAGTTCTGCCCATTACGAACCGCGGATTTGCTGGCTAGCCCCTCCCCAAGGCTATAGCCCACCCATTTTTGGGCATTTTTGCGACGGACGAACTTGGGGACGGACCTTGGGCTTATTTTTGGGCGCGGCTGTTCTGCTGCCTATTTTTGGAACACGGAGGGTGCCGCAAAGTCTCGCCCCCATTCCGAGTCCGCGGATGAAGCACAGCCCTCCCCAAGGCTATAGCCCACCCTATTGTTGGGCATTTTTGCGCGGACTTTGACTTGGGACGGACTCTGGGCTTATTTTTGGGCGCGGCTGTGTCGACAGCCTGTTTTTGGCACACACGGAGGCCACTCGCAGTCTCGCCTATCTGAAACCGCGACGGTTACCCGCCTCTCTCCCCCAAGGCTATAGCCCACCCGTTTTGGGCATTTTTGCGGCGGAGGAACTTGGGGATGGGACCTTCGGGCCGGTCTAGGGTGCTGTGCTCCGCCTATTTTTAGCACACGGAGGGTGCTCATGTGTCTCGCCCCATTCCCAGTCCGCGGACGAAGTTGGACAGCCTCCCCAAGGCCATAGCCCACCCGCTGGGGCATTTTTGCGGGGACGAACTTGGGGACGGACTCGGGGCTTATTTTTTGGGCGCGCTGTGCCTACATCGATGGTACACGGAAGGCGCTACAAAGTCTCGCCTCTATCGAGTCCGGCGGACGAGCTACAGCCCTCCCCCAAGGCTATAGCCTACCCGCTTTTTTTGCATTTTTAAGTGCGGAGGAACTTGGGGACGGGACCTTCAAGATATTTCTTGCGGCTGAAGCCCGCGGTCTATTTTTGGCACACGGAGGGTGTCAGCAAAGTCTCGCCCATTCCGAGTCCAAGGACGGGGTTGGCCAGCCCTCCCCAAGGCTATTGCCCACCTGGGCTGGGGCATTTTTAGGCGGATCGAACTTGGGGACGGGACCTTCGGGGCTTATTTTAGGCACGGCTGTGCCTCATGGCTCAGCTTTGGCACACGAGTGTGTCTACAAAGTCTCATCCCATTCCGAGTCCGACGGTTGGCCAGCCCTCCCCCAAGGCTATAGCCCACCCGCTTTTGGGCATTTTATGGTGGATCAACTTGGGGACGGGACCTTCGGGTTTGTTTTTGGGGCGCGGCTGTACCCACGGGCCTAGTTTTGGGACACATAGGGGGCTCGCCAGAAAGTCTCGGCCCATTACGAGTCCACTGCTGGACGAAGTTGGCCAGCCCTCCCCAAGGCTATAGCCCACCCGCTTTTTTGGGCATTTTTGGCGCGGTCAACTTGGGGACTGACCTTGGGTCTTATTTTTGGGTGCGGCTGTGTCTCGCGGCCTATTTTTGGAACATCGGAGGGCGCTCTGCAGTGTCTCGCCTATCTCGAGTCCGCGGAAGAAGTTGGCCAGCCTCCCTGCTGCTATAGCCCACCCGGTTTTTGGGCATTTTTGCGCGGACGAACTCAGACGTGGACCTTCGGGGCTGCCTTCTTGGGCGCGGCTGTGTCGACGGCCTATTTTTGGTACACGGAGGCCACTCGCAGTCTCGCCCATTCCGAGTCCGGCAATAGTTGGCCAGCCCTCCCCCAAGGCTATAGCCCACCCGTTTTTGGGTTTTTTTTGGTAGCAGACGAACTTGGGTAATGGGACCATCGGGGCTATTTTTATCCATGGCTGTGACAAGGCTCTATTAGTACACAATTGAACGAAGTAATAAC
>JASUUJ010000096.1:600000-822807 GCA_030449895.1 Citrus mangshanensis
AATTTACAATTGCATCATTTATCCACCAAATCATTAACTTCGTTAAAAAGTGATAGACGTCACAAGCGTAGTTCAGACATTTAACACACAAAAATAAAAGAGAAATTATCTAAGCTTACCATGTTATCAAAATTGCTACAAAATTTTAAATTTGTTCAATTTTTCAATCTAAGTTTATGACCTCCAAGATATTAATTGCAGTTTGTAATTAAATGAGTTCATAAGGATAATTTAGACACTCAATATGCAAAATAAAAAAGGAAAATTATCATTTGTATACCTTAAATTTGCGCTTTTATAAAAAATATTACAACACTTTAAGGGTATATCAATCGTCCACCTTAAATTGACAAAAGTTATCTACCGACCACTAAACCATTAGCTGCCGTTTGAAAGTTAACGGAACTAAAGCGAATTGACGATTTTACCCTTGAAAATTATCACTTGTATACCCTTAAAATCTCTTATTATCAATTATATACTCTTAAATTATCACTTGTATCTATGAAAAGACTAGATTACCCCTTTGACGTCATCATGTTTAAATGGCAACTAACGGTTTGGTGGACGACAGATACATTTTGTCAATTTAGGGTGGACGACTGATATACCCTGAAAGTGTTGTAGTAAATTTGATAATGGAGTAAACTAAGGGTATACAATTGATAATTTCCCAATAAAAAATAAAATAATGGCTTAAAACATTAAAACAAAAAACTTGATATTCAATTAAATACACATAAACTCTATTTTTTTCTTAATTAAAAATATTCTAATTTATTTTCTCAATTTATCATCATAAATTTACATTAATAAACTAAATCCACAAATTACCCTAAACCCTAATTCATAAATGCCCAATCAATCTAATACTTTAATTCGATTTCATAATTAAAAAAGCTAAATTTATTATATTAGTTATGGTGCAAAGTAAAAAATGCCCTTAAATTCAAGGGTAAAATAACATTTTATTTAAATTCTATAAATTATTCTAACAATGTTAACATTTTGGTGGACGGTTAATATAAGTTACAAACTTAAAATAGAAAATCAAATAAATTCAAAATTTCAAACTATTTAGAGGAAATCTAGGATATATGGTTAATAATTTTCCCATGTCTTTTTACATTGGTTGATATAAGTTACAAACTTAAAATAGAAAATCAAATAAATTTATATTTTCAAACTATTTAGGGCAAACTTAGGGTATATGGTTAATAATTTTCATTTGTCTTTTTACGTTAAATTGAGTTTCAAAGGTAAAATGGTCAATTTATTATAATTCTGTTAATTGTTTAGTGGAAGCAAACGATATAATGGACGAATGATATAAATTGTAAAATTAAAGTGCATGAATGATACAACTTTAAAATATTGTAGTAATTTTAATAATAAAAAAATTTAAGGGTCGATTGGCAATAATTTAAACTTTAATGAAGCAACTAAAAAAAATTTTAACAAAAGAAAAATAATTGAAATGCTTTAAGAAAAATAAAGGAAATTAAATATCTTTATAAAAACATAATTGAGTAAAATCATTTTACAAAATGCTCTTTCAAATGCACATTCCACAAGCCAGGGAGAACGGGTGGCTAACAAAAATCTCACTTTTTATGAATTTATAAAATCTCACTTTCGCAAAATCAAAAAATAAACAATACTAATCACACAAAAAGTAAAAATGATTGCTGTCACGACATTACACACTTTCTTCGCCGTCTAGAAAGGTGGAACATTTTGAAGTTCCTCAATACAAAATGCGTGGTGCTACTAAATTGGCACAATTAATGCCCATCGAAAAGGCCATCAATTTAGCCAGCAATTTTGTCAAAATTTCAACAATTAAAGAAACAATGATCGCAAATGGAACATGTGAATTTTGAAGTTGAATAAATCTTGAGATACATACAACAAAGCCTTGAAACTTTAGTCTTCACAATTTGAGCACACACTAAATATTAAACAAGTATAGAACAAAGCTTATTTTTAGCTTCTTGTGCGAACTGAACGCGCTGAAATGTGTTTTTTTTTTTGGATTTTTGGAATTTTTTAAAATCATTTATTGGCCATCTTTTTCTTCGCTGGCGTCTTCCTCGTCTGTAGTTTGCTGTGCCTATATATCCAACCAATAAATTGGGCATTAAAAACGAATGAATGATGAATAAAATGATAAAAAAACAAACAGAGAAAATTATAATATAACACATATATATTGAAAGAGAAATTTTGATTTTAGGATAGATCAATTAGCTATCACAAACGAAAACATGAACCAACTATGTATAGAGCAATTAATTTAAAGTTCTCAAGAATTACCTCTGCTCCAGAATTCTCGGAATCATCTTCTCCTTCGGAACTTGGACGAAACTTGGGACAATTACGAACATCTTCATCGAATGTAGATGGAAATGGGATCTGATAACCGCAGGCCAAAAGTTGGCGAGCTTTGGTAAACCAAACAATGTCAAGCACCGAAGTTTATTCATAACAATTTCATTGTAATCCGTGACGTTTGCTCCATCTTTATGCCAGAATACTTCTTCTAATTCATCATTAGCTTCTATCGATAGGCACTCCAGTTTTTGAAGACTCGGAGCTACGCTGATATGAAATAGATGCTTTAGTTTGGGGCAATTAAAGACAGAGATCCTTGTGAGTTTTGGGAAACATACAGGTTGGAGATGATCCTCATCCTCATCAATGATTTGCTCTAATTCCCAGCAATCAAAAATATATAACTCCTCCAATTGCAACAGATTTCGAGCAAGTGTTGATGAGAAGAGACGTCTCAGCATAGTGCTCCCCACAGTTAATTTGGTAAGACTTTGCAGGAGCATGGGACCTACAAGTTGGAGATGATCCTCATCCTCATCCTCATCAATGATTTGCTCTAATTCCCGGCAATATAGAATTTCCAGTTTCTCCAATTGCAACAAATTTCGAGCAAGTGTTGATGAGAAGAGACGTCTCAGCATATTGCACCGGCGCACTCTTAAATAGGTAAGACTTTGCAGGCTAAAATTATGAGTGGGACCTTCATGATATAATAATACTTTCAGTTCTGGAAGATCTTCCAATTGCAACGACTTCAAACATGGGAAAAGTTTGTTTTCTTGTCCATCAGCGATAATAGCTTCCAACTGAAATACCACTTGTACTCCAATTGCGATAATATTCAATTTTTCCAAATTTTTTAAACCGTGCTTCAACAGTGCTGGAATCGTGTCACTCAAATGGGAACAACTTTCCACATTTAGAATTCGTAATTTCTGAGACAAATAAATAACTTGATGCAATTAAATTTTTGGCAGCTAGGATTATCACATGATAAGTGATGAACACCGCAAAAAACAAAAACAGAAAACAAAATCCATACAAAAATATCATAATACATATGTAAACTAATAAAATAATTAAAAAGTAATGGAACTCCAATCTTTGAAGCTACACAATAGTTAAAGTACCGACATGACTAGAACTTCCGTTCATTGTAGATCTATAGTCAAAGTTTCGAATCTTAAAAATTGGACAGCAGATTTATGTCAAATGAAAGCTTGTTACCAGTAATTCTTATACAATTATGTTGTTATAGTAATAAGGATTCTAATGGTACTAAAATGCACTCCATTAGACATAAAGATCCGACGACTAGTGGCGACAATAACTATCATTAGTGACTTGGAGGTAATTGCCGTTAATAAATTATTTTAAACTTAATAATTAATACAAACAAATAAAAAAGTAATTTAAGGAAAATTAATGTAATAAATAATTGAATTAAAAAAATAAAACCTAAATTCTCGACCATTTATCCGTATGTTTCGAATCCAACGTTCAAAATTGGAATAAAACATAGTATAGCCATGGGAAGTAAAACAAACATTAAAGAGACTAGGAAAAAATATCTCATACCTTCTATAATGATACATCCTTAATCACTGCAGAAAGCTCCAATTAAAAAGTCGCACAAGTTCGGAGAAAATTACCTAACAACACAAATAAACATCAAATCAAAGCAACATAGGATCCAGCTAACTAACATCATAAGTAAGTCCTTGTTCTCAGTCAAATCTTGCATTCTTAGGATAAAAAAAAAAAAAAATTGAAAGAATAACGGTAACTGGAAAGTTTGACGACATAAAGATCTAGCTAAATTTTAAGAAGCAAAAGTAAATAATGAAAGCTCAATAAAAGATCATCAGCATTAACATACCGAAATGAGAGCAGCTCACAGAACTGGTAATTTCCAAGAACAGGAAAAATAAGTGAGCTGATATTGAGGACAACTAAAGTAGTCATGGAGTAATTTGCTATTGTGGACACCTAAAATAAGAAAATTAATTAACATTGCTCTATACACCATTTCAATATTTTGACTATTAAAAAAAAAATCAATCTAGATCACGATTTCTCAAAATGATGCTTTTTCTAATTAAATAAATCAAAATGCTTGCTTCTTTCTTTTTCAGAAAAGAAAAAGTGGCAATGGCATCAATTTTTTGCTAGATTATTATCACCAAAAGCACAAGCAAGGAATAAGGATACTCTCTGAAACCAACCATATAAAGAGTAGAAATATTTGTTGGGAGTGTAAGGTAGAAGTAAGTGGTCAATTCTAAATAACTCTTTCTTTTTTCTTTGTTGTTTTTTCATTTTTTGAATGTGAAGTAAATAAATTTAAGGGTGAAGCTATTACACCTTGAAAACTATAACTGAACACCCATTTTTTTAATTAATTTTTTATTACTAAAATAACCATGGAGTAATTTGCTACTAAGGAAAACTAGAATAATAAAATGAATAATGATTGCTCTATACACCCTTTTCTACGTCTATCTTCTTCTTAATTTCATAATTTGGCTGTCAAAAAGTAATCTATCTAGATCACGATTTCTCAAAATGATGCTTTTATTTCTATCTAAATAAATGAAAATGCTTGTTTCTTTCTTTCTCGAAAAGAAAAAGTGGCAATGGCATCAATTTTTGCTTCCAAGCACAGCAAGGAATCAGTATACTCTTGGAAACTAACCATATTAAGAGTAGAAATATTTATTGGGTTATCACGAAGTAAGTTAGAAATCAATTATAAATGGTCTTTTTTTTTTTTAATGTGAACTATATAAATTTAAGGTGAGGTTATTTACACTTTGTAAAACATTTTGAAAATCATTATTTCATTAAATTTTTTATTACTAAAGGTCCGTTTGGGGCAGCTACGCTGTCAAACGCTCTCTAAAATAGCCATGGAGTAATTTCTTGTTGAGGAAAACTAGAATAATAAAATCAATTATCATTCTTCCATGAACCCGTTTCTAGATGTATCTTCTTCTTGATTTGGTAACTTGGCTGTCAAAAAGAAATCTATCTAGATCACGATTCCTCAAAATGATGCTTTTTCGGATGAAATAAATGAAATTGAACCTACAATCTGTCACAAACACGTTATAATGAGCCTAATGAAAAGCAGTATGAGAAATTTTGCTTCCATGTTGTTTCTTCCATATGTAAAGGTAGTAAAAAGAAATTTAAGTCCTAGAAACAAATGGATGAAGAATTATCAATAATTAAAAATTAAAAAAAAAAACAGAGTTATAAAAGAATCACAGTTCCACCAAAAATTAAGAGTTATTTTATTTGGTGGTTTCCTATCCCGAAAGCATTACTTGTAAATATGTGCTAACAAGTAATAATTAAGAAAGTTAAGGCCAATCATTTAGAAGGGAGAAAAATGGAAACATCCGGAATATTGTTATGTGTTTTCAGTGCGTATCTACCAATCAATAATGAAAAATTAAATACGCATGTGACGAAAATTTAATAAAGAGAACTGGAGGTGACAAAATTTTTATTATTCTATCTTTCTCTCCTCTGAAACTTCCTTAATTTGGCTGGGAAGTGCTTTGTCTTAGGCAGTGGATCTGTTATAAATACCCTATGCTAAAGTTAATATTTTGATTGAAGAAAAAAATAGAGGAGAAAAATTTTATTAAAGTATAACAGAATTTGGTAAATTTAGAATTGAGGAGAGAAAATGAGTCTAAATTCGAAAATTTTGGCACTATTTACATATCATTATTTGGGCATAAATTCATTTCTCTGCTTTCATATGATTTGGTCTTTCATTGTTACGGTGCCAATTTTTTATTTAAAGATGTAAGATAGTGGTACTATAGCTTAGATTTTCCGTAATTACTACATGGTAAGTACAAAATAAAATACTAGTTTAAAATATAAAAATGAAAAACTATTTTTATAACCAATATTCAATTAAATACACTTGAAACTCTATTTTTTCTTAATAAAAAAATTCTAATTTATTTTCTCAATTTATCTAAACAACTTTACCTAATCAAGCTAAATCTACATATTACCCTAAACCTTAATTCATAAACACCCAATCAATCCAATTGTTAAATCCGATTTCATAATTAAAAAACCTAAATTCTATTTTATTATTTATGGTGCAAAGTAAAAAATGCCCTTGAAGTTAAGGGTAAAATTGATATTTTATTTAAATTTTGTTAATATTCTAATAATGTTAATGTCTTAGTGGTTAATAAAATCACAAAGTCAAACTTTTGTAGTATTTTTTATAATAAGGTAAAGATATATGTTTGATAATTTTCCTATGTCTTTTTACGTTAAATTGAGTCTCAAGAGAAAAATGATTAATTTGCTACAATTCTGTCAGTTTTCTGATGGAAGATAATGATATAATGAATAAATAATACATATTATTAAATTAGTGTAGATGAATGATACAACTTGAAAATATTGTAGTATTCTTAATAGTAGAGAAATGTAAAGGTGGATGATTGATAATTTAATGAAGTAACTACAGAATTTTCCTTTCAAATATTTTTTTAAAATATATGATGAGTAAAAATCATTTTACAGAATGATCATACGCATTTTGTATCACAAACGAAAACATGAACCAACTATGTATAGAGTCAATTAACTAAAGTTCTCAAGAGTTGACCTGTGCTCCTGAATTCTTGGAATCATATATCTCCTTCTGAATTTCCACGAAGCCTGGGACAATTATTAACATATACAAACTTGGCAGATGGAAATGGGATCTGATAACCCGCAGGCCAAAAGTTGGTGATGTTTGGTAAATCTGACAGTATCAAGTCCTGAAGTTCATTCATAACAATTTCATTGTACTCCGTGACGTCTGCTCCATCTTTATGCCAGAATACTTCTTCTAATTCATCATTACCTATTATCCATATGCACTTCAGTTTTTGAAGACTTGGAGCTACGCTGATATGAAATAGATGCTTTAGTTTGGGGCAATAACCGACAGAGATCCTTTTGAGTTTTGGAAAACATACAGGTTGGAGATGATCCTCATCCTCATCCTCATCAATGATTTGCTCTAATTCGAAGCAATTCCAAACATATAACGCCTCCAATTGCAACAGATTTCGAGCAAATGTTGATGAGAAGAGACGTCTCAGCATAGTGCACCCGTCCACTGTTAAATAGGTAAGACTTTGCAGGCTAAAATTATGCGTGGGACCTACGTGATATAATACTTGCAGTTCTAGAAGACCTTGCAATACCAACCACTTCAAACATGGGAATAGTTTGTTTTCTTGTCCCTCAGCGATAATAGCTTCCAATTGAAATACCACCTGTACTCCAAGATGGCGAATCGACAAATATTCCAATTTTTTTAAGCCGTGCTTCAACAGTGCTGGAATCGTGTCACTCAAATGGGAACAATTGGCCACATCTAGAGTATTTAAGTTCTGAGACAAATAAATAAGTAACTTGATGCAATTAAAATCTATTAGCAGCTAGGATTATCACATGATAAGTGATGAACACCGCAAAAATATCATAATACATATGTAAATTAATAAAATAATTAAAAAGTAATAGATTTTCAAAAAATGAAATTAGTTAAAAGAGATCATGTGAAGTGATATAAATGTGACATTATATTGTTTGAGAAAAATTAGTATTCTATTAATTTCTATGGATTGATCAACTATTTAATTGAATTTAAATAGTATTATATACACTTCAGAAGTGTTTGCATCAATTCTTTCTAAACCAAAATGAGATATGACTTTCATTTGAAGAATGATTTTAGGTCTCTAAGATATCTAAGCATTATTATTATCACCACCACATCCACCACCATCATCATCTCCATAGGATCAAAAAATTAATGGCTGATCATAAAATTTATTGCTCAACTATCATTTTGAGTAAAATTGAATGAAAAGAAAAAACATGAACCCAAACAAACATACCTCTTTGAGATACTGCAAATTGGCCTTAAGTTCATTATTGTTGATGGTCAAGTTGGGACAGTTATGAAGGTTTAACTCTTCCAATGCTGTCCAAATTGAACAATAATTCTCTGAACAGAACTTGGTGAGTTTTGGGAGATCTTCAAGTTTTAATTTTCTCAACAAAGGGAGGGTGAGCTAACGTAGTTTTTATGTTTTTCAGAGAAAGAAATGCCTTTCATGCAGTGTATTAAACATCTTCTCAGATGACCGTGATAAAATATCATAATACATATGTAAACTAATAAAATAATTAAAAAGTAATGGATTTTAAAAAAAATGAAATTATTTAAAAGAGATCATGTGAAGTGATATAAATGTGACATTAGATTGTTTTAGAAAAATTATTATTCTATTAATTTATATGGCTTGATCAACTATTTAATTGAATTTGAATAATATTATATACACTTCAGAAGTATTTGCATCAATTCTTTCTAAACCAAAATGAGATATGACTTTCATTTGAAGAATGGTTTTAGGCCCTATAATAAAGAAATTTTCCTAAGATATCTGAGCATTATTATTATCACCACCACATCCACCACCACCATCATCATCTCCATAGGATCAAATAATTAATGGCTGATCATAAAATTTATTGCTAAACTATCATTTTGAGTAAAATTGAATGAAAAGAAAAAAACATGAACCCAAACAAACATACCTTTTCAAGATACTGCAAATTGGTTTCAAGTTCATTACTGTTGACAGTCAAGTTGGGACAGTCCTCAAGGTCTAACTCCTCCAACGCTGGCCAAATTGAAAAATAATCTTCTGAACAAAAGCTGATGAGTTCTGGGAGATCATCAAGTATTAATTTTCTCAACAAAGGGAGGGCGAGCATCGTATTTCCATCTCCGACACTTATTTCCCCTTCATTGTGATCAAACTTTGCTTCGACAATATATTCCAGTCTCTCGCATTCCCTTACATAGAGACTTTTAAGCTGCTCCAAACTTCGAGCTTGTGACAACGTGAAGATATATGTCAACTTGTTGCACCTATGCACATTCAATTCTGTAAGAGTTTGGAGACTGATCACATGTTGGGCGGGCGCCTTCCATATCCACTTCAGTTCTGGTAAGTCCCACATAGATAACTCTGCTAATCTTGAGAGACTCTTTCCATGCGGCGACTTAGAGGCTTCCATTATGCATTCTAAATCTTCGCAATCGCGGACATGAAGACAAGTCAACTCATTTAAGCCCCTTTCATCTATGCTTGGCACAATATTATGGCAACCTATTAACCCCCTCAAACAAAGAAATTCCAGATTTTGATACAATGCTGAAAAAATACCGAGCGAGGTCGCTTCAGGAGGGTAATTATTAATTATTAAGCTCTTTCTCTGACTAACATATTTCATTTGATCAACAACTCCTTCAACTTTATAGATGATGTACCTTTGCAATTTCGGGAATGTAAAGTCTTTTGGAAGACATACAACAGATCCGTCGGCTTGGGAGTTCAACTCAGCAAGCCTAGCATTACTTTCTTCTGAACTCATCCCTTCAACCTCCTAATGTTTTATCCAACCATAAAATTCTTCCAATTGAGGAAATTTTTTTATCGTAATGGGAGAAACAGAACCGGTATCAATAAATAGAAGTTTCAATCTACGAAGTTCATCCGACAATTCTTCAGGAATTTCAATGGGAGAATCCTCGAGATAAAGAAGTTCAAGTCTCTTCAACTTTCCAAGAAAAGATGCGTCACTCACATCACATCCAATCAGCTGCAGAACTCGGAGGCTACTGGCGAGGAATCGAAGCGATTTTAGTGAAAGGACTCCATCTTTTATAGTAACAACTTTCAATGCTGGCATCCCTTCAAAAAAATGTTCTGGAACTTGCAATTTGTAGTCACATAGAGTATTGTCCAATCGCAAAATATGAAGGTTAGGGCATACCAAACCACTGGGAAGCTCTTCTTCTTTATTTCCCATTACAAAGATTCCTCTGTATTGTTCCAGGCCTTCTTCCATTGCCCATTCTGCCAATCCAATGCCAACTTTACCAAAAAATTTCTTCTCCACTAGTACTTCTGACCCTATCCATATGGCTACATCACGAACTATGTCATGCATTTTCACAGATCTGTCATTACCAGTGTCTAACAGCAGTGAAGCAGCTTTGAGTCCTTCAATTGTTCCACGCAGTAGGCTTCTGGCGTGCTCTATTGATTCAGCTTGATACCAGGTCAACCCCACTACATATCGAACCAAAACCTCCAAATTAATCTCATAATCTTCTGGAAACAGTGAACACAACAAGAAGCATAACTTGGAATTGTCATCATTCAAATTGTCGTAACTAAATTTGAGACAACCGTAAACGTCTAGGTTCTCCTCATCAATACCTTCTATTGCATAGAGTTTTGCAGCCTTTAGGTTATGTAGAGCCAGGTTCCATTCATTAAATCCTTTTCCTCTTAGTGCACTTCCAACAGCTTCAATAGCTAAAGGCAACCCGTTACATTCTCCAGCAACTTCTTTGGAAACATCATTCAACGTGGAGTCATTTACATCAATGCCGGCATTTTTTCGCAGTAAAGCCAATCCTTCTTCTGGCGTTAGTGTACTAAGTGGAATCTGTGTGTCACAACCCAAAGAATCACAAACTGACTTTTTGCGAGTGGTTAGAAGGATTTTGCAACAATTATCTCTACCACCGACGGGAATACCTAATTTTTTCACCGAGTCGAGTTGTTTCCAAATATCATCAAGGATTACGAGGATTTTGCTGCTTTTACTCTCAGAAAACATCAAGCGCAATCGGTCTGCTCTCTCTTTTTCATTTTTCTCATTTAGTGCCCAGCCTAACGACTTTGCCAGCTCACCTTGAACCTTTATTATATCTGGATCCTGAGACACAGTGGCTATCCCCACCTTATCGAAAATCTTTTGTTGCCGAAGTTGATTGCCCACAGATTTTGCCAAGGTCGTCTTTCCTACACCGCCGAGACCATGCAATCCCACCATCTTTGTGCTGTCTTTTTTCAGTGCTTCAGTGATCTGATTACAAGCCGATTCTGTAGTCTCGAAAGAAGAAAAAAATCTTGGAATAGGCATTTCTGTGTCTGATGGTAGAGGTTTAGGAAGGGCAACTGTGCTGAATTTGCCGCGGTCTTGTAGATCGAACAACTTGAGAGTCTCCTTTGATGCTTTTCTACCCATCCAATATCGGAAACCCCAATTAGGACACCATCCATTAAAACAACTCTTCTTTTCATCTATCTTTGCTTTCAAATTTCGGACATCCGCCATTTCTTCGACTACATCCGCCAGCCACTTCTCTACATCTTTCTCAACTACTACAGCGCAGTGTTTTTGTCGTTCTTCTTCTACTTTTTCGTTGATGCCATCTTGTGCCTCCTTCAAATTAGTTTCTTTATCCTCAAGTTCTCTAACAATGCTGTTGAAACAGAACAGATAGCGAGCTTGCTTTATGGTAGCATCCACCAATAATTCTCCGAGCTTTGATGCAATACCTGATAAAATATCCATGCTATTTATCTGCAATTAACAAAGTTGATCTCAGTACGCTATAAGCAAAACAACGAGGCTTGATCACAAGATCGAACGATAATGTTTAATTACTTTTTTCTGAACGTTTAATTACTTTCTTCTATTCTGCGAATGCACGTTTATTAACGCCAGCTTTGATCAATAGAGCAAAATACAAACGCTGGGCTTTAAGTAGCCTTTAGCTGCAAACAGAAGAGAAGAAATAAGGTAAACGTGATATATGGTGGAACATATTGAAATTAGATTGCTTTAGAAATTTTTAAATAAAAATATCAAACAACAAATTTAATAGAATCTAGATAAATCGAAGAGTTTGTTGTGCATTGCGAGTGAAGACAGGCAGTTACATGGGGGAATCTGGTAAGAGTGATGAAAATTAAAAAGCGATCCATAATTAAAGTTAAAAAGAATATTAGAGATTAGAGGGGTTCAACATCTTATGCAAGCCCACTCATGATAAAATTTGAAGATAATTATCCCATTTTTACTTCAATCAATATTCTAATACAATAATTCCATAAATCTCAAATAATATCTTAAGATTTTTTTTTCCTCAAACACTCATCTATTCGATGATTAATTTAATTATTTATTACTCTATTTTACTACATAATTGATACAAAATGACACTTTGTTTGGGATGGTAAAGATTGGGGTAAATTTCCTTTTAGTCTCTAAAATTTGGACCTATTATAGCTATTGAACATACTTTTCAAACGTAAAATAGTATTTTCTGTCTAATATAAATTAAAAATCAAACAAATTTATCATGCAACAAATGAAAAGTAAAGAATATTAATTAAGTTTTAATGGAAACAAATATAAAATATAGAGGTTTTGATTAATTTTTGTGATTTTTTTAATGTTTGAGTTAGAATTGAATAATTTGCATAATGAAAATTTGAGGTTGTATAATTTATATGAAGATAAACTGCAAAATAAGTTTACATGCAGAATTTAAGATAGTTATATATTAGTAATCATGCAATTATCAATTTTTTTAATAAAATTTATTTAAAAATTGGCCAATTGTGTTTCATGAAGTAAACAGAGAGCATAATGGACTTATGTGGGTACTTGGGATTGAAAGACTAAGGGTCCGTTTGAGTTTTTTTTAGAAGGCTTAAAAGTGATTTTGAAAATTTAAAAGCTAATTTTAGTGTTTGGTAAAAAAAAAATCAAAATTACTTTTGTCAAAATCAACCCCTCCTATAGCTGATTTTGAAAAGTAGGGAATAAGTAACTTTTAGATTCTGATTTCGAGAATCTATTTTATCTTTTAATACAATTTCATAAATATCGTTAAAATTATTAGATAAACCCAAAATTATCCTTATTCAAATTGGAAACAAAATAAATATTTTAATAAATTATTATTATTAGTCATTTATTTTCTCTCAGTAGTTTAACAGTAAAATTTATCAAATGTCTATAACTGCTTTCAAAACTCACAGTACTTCTCAAAACAAAATTTACCAAATACTTAACTTATTTTCTTTACAGCTGATTATTTTTATGGCACAACTAACAACAATTATTTTAAAAGTTACAACATTCCCAAACTGACCCTAAGAGGCCCGAAGATAGGACGGTATGAAAGTTAATTTTACTTGTAAGGTATGTTCAACAGAAGTGACTTGGAGGTGATTGCCGTTAATCAAATAAATGAATGAAAATTAATGTAATAAAAAAATCGCACTAAAAACTTGGAACTTAAATTCTCAATCATCTTTTCCGTACGTTTTAATCCAACGGTCAGAATTGGCATAAAACAAGCTAGTATAGCCATTGGAATTAAGTAAAACAAACATCAAACTAAGAGGCAAGAGCCTATGAAGCAATAATATCTCATACCTTCTTCCGTTTATATCTTCAATTACTGCTGAAAGCTCTAGCTAGAGAGTCGCACAAGCTCGGAGAAAATTAAAAGCTGCATCTAGCAATATAAATAAACATGAGATCAAAACAACATAGTATATATCTAGCTAATTAACATCATATATAACTCCTTGTTCTCAGTCAAATCTTTCATTCTTAGGAGGATAAAATAAAAAAATTTAAATTTAAATATTTTATTAATTTTTATAAAATATTTATAAAATATTTTATAAAATCAATTAATTCATGGTATTATTAATTTTCATGATTATTTTTAATATTATATTTGTGATTATCAAATCTAATACAATCAAATAATGCAATAAATTATTAAATGGTTAATTTTATTGATAAATTATTAAATTACAAGTATTGAAAATTTAATCTCAAGAGTTAGTAGAAGTAAAAGTACAAATTTAATTAGATCATAGATAATACATAAAAAATAAATTTTAAGTAAATCATAATAAAAAAATAATTATTCAATCAATTAATATTAGGTGTAAATAAAAAAAATGACATAAACAAAAGTGTCATAAATCGAAAACTTTTTTCTTTAATCTTATCCCAACTAAACCCATGTGTAAATTAGGATTATTGATCACATGATTTTAAGATTAAACTCAAATTTAGTCCCCCTTAATCCAATTAAACTAAACTTGCCAAACATGGGATAAATATTTAATTCAAAAATTAGTCCAATCCCATGCTTAGGGCCAGTCTAGGAATGTTGTACTTTTTAAAATAATTGTTATTAGTTGTGTTGTAAAAATAATCAACTGTGAAGAGAATCAAATAAGTGTTTGGTAAATTTTATTTTTAGAAATACGGTGAGTTTTGAAA
Source organism: Citrus mangshanensis (assembly GCA_030449895.1). Taxonomy (NCBI): domain Eukaryota; kingdom Viridiplantae; phylum Streptophyta; class Magnoliopsida; order Sapindales; family Rutaceae; genus Citrus; species Citrus mangshanensis. The sequence goes on from JASUUJ010000096.1 coordinate 614,560, forward strand.
TCAGTTATGAGCATTTGGTAAATTTTATTTTTAAACTACTGAGAGAAATCAAATGACTAAAATGTACATTATGTAGGATAAAATTTACTTATACATATAAAACTATGTATATATAATATTTTTAATTGTGTACTTTAATAATTTTTACTAAAAATAAAATTTATAATATATTTATTTTATTTTTTTATTTCTTTATCTTAAAACAATTGATAATTAAATTTATAATATGGTGAAACAAATTTAATAATAATTCGACCAACAAATTGATATTAATAAATTTATATTGATAAATTATAATAAAGCCCAAAAGGGATTGGGCTTTGGACTTTTGGGTCAAAAAGGTTTGTTGGGCTTTGGTATGAGTTATGGTGGGTTGAAGAAGGCCTTTGGCAGAGAGCCAATCTCGGACCAAATTTTCAGTCAATTTTGACGGTTCGTCGAATTTGGACCACCATTTTACTTTAAAGGTTCTTTGAAGAATTAGTTGGGAATCTTGGGTATGAAGCCTAAGGTTCCACATCCATACCCATGGAAGGAAGAAATTTGTACAGAAACAGAGAAAGGGGGGAAACCTTTTCTCGGATTCAGAAGGAGTATAGTGGGCTTTGAAGAGGTTTAAACAATGGGTGGCATTCGGGGTTAAAATTTGTGGTATTGGGCCAAACATATTCCACCAATGATGGAACCAGTTTGGAAGGCTTTGTACGGTTATTTTTGGGTTGAAGAAAAATAACCAAGAATGAGATTTTTTAGGGTTTTGGATAAAGAAGGTGTTATACCAGGCTTGTTGGTAATCCCAGTAGGAAAAAGTCCGACAATGTGGTAAACGGGTCTCAAAATTTAAAGGGAAGGTTTTAAAATTGTGAAGTAGATCACCCCATTGGTTTGGGCTCAATACTTTTAGGATTGTGGCCGTGGAATAAGCCGGCTCAGAATGGGTTTTGTCAAGAAAGAAATGTTTGAATTTAACTGATTCAGTTATTTCTAAAATGCTTTGATAGTAAGACTGGGGTTTTGTCAAATCCCATGGTTTGAAAAACCAGCCTTTGGGAAAAAACTTTGAAATGCTTTGAAAAGGATCAGTATGGTAAAATCCATCTTCTATAGAAAGAATGTTGGAGCGTATATCGGAATAGTGACTTTGTAGAAATACGGGTGAAGAGACATGTGCGCTCTCACTTGTGTCCAGAGGACCACCCGAAGATAGAAAAATACAGAAAATATAGATGAAACTCTTCTCTTGCAAACTGACTTGTCCAAAGCAAACACTGTCATTCCAAAACCAATCCAATGGAAAGACGTTAATCTTCCAGAAGAATGGATCCTTGAAGGAGCCGCCCCACCGGTGATTCCGAAACAACTTGAGCCCAATACAGAGTTGCAAAATGTGACCCAGTATTCCGATGGTAAAGTCAAACTATCATTCAGAAGGTCTACCTCTCACAGATTTTCTGATAAAGAGTCGTGCTCAAGCATTCCTTCACTAGAAAGGAAATTTACAAAAGTACCCTCTGTTATAAATCTTCCATTCCAAAATACAAAGAGTCAACCTAGGTTTTCTACTTCAGATTTACCTAGCACCTCCATTGAGCGCACATGTCTCTTCACCCGTATTTCTACAAAGTCACTATTCCGATATACGCTCCAAAGACTACTGTTACATACGATCCAAAGCTTCACTCACACTGATGGCAATGCAAGTTAGATGTTACCGCACTTAAAGTCCCGCTACAAAGGAATGCTTTAAAGATCTTTGTATATAAATCCGGTAATAGCACATTAAAAAGAACCAACCACGTTTAAAGCAACTTAACTATTATTTGGTAAAGAAATTCATTTGAGTATATCGACGGGAAACTGACGACGTAAATTCCAGAGGCGAACCCGAATGGGCGTTAGTCTGGTCTACACTGTCAGATAACAAGTCACGTACTTCAAGTGATATTAAAATTTGACCAACCGCGTTCAAATTTGTTTGATCATTGTATGTTCCAAAGAATTCCATAACCAAACTTGGTAAAGCTTAATTAAAACAAACCAACCACGATCCAATTATTTTATTAAAGCAATCGATAAAGAACCATTTTGAAAACACACCCATCCTTCGATCACATCTTAAGGCGCTTACCATTCATCCCAAAAGCTTAAGCTGTTAGGAGAAGGCGCTACTTTATACTTAAGCGCCACCAGGACCACCAGGTAACGTCTCCACGTTATGCCACGACATCGTGGCCCCACATCGGCCTTACAGGAGTCACCACAAGGGTGCAGGCCCCAGTTACAGTGACTGGGATATATATATTAAGCCCATTCCTCCCCCCCGAGTTTCGAACCCTGGATGGCTCTGATACCATCTTAAGGCGCTTACCATTCATCCCAAAAGCTTAAGCTGTTAGGATAAGGCGCTACTTTATACTTAAGCGCCACCAGGACCACCAGGTAACGTCTCCACGTTATGCCACGACATCGTGGCCCCACATCGGCCTTACAGGAGTCACCACAAGGGTGCAGGCCCCAGTTACAGTGACTGGGATATATATATTAAGCCCATTCAAATGGCTCTTCATCTTCATTATCGTCTTCGTCTTCAGAGGTGTCCGCCACTGATGACTTTGACCGGGAGGCGAGGAGCTGTTCCATGGCTTTGAAGTATTCTTCTTCTGTTTTAGCACTTGCCAAAATATTAAAACATTGATTTTGTTTACAATTTGAATAAGGATAATTTTGGGTTTAGATAATAATTTTAAGGATATTTATAGAATTGTATTAAAGAATAAAATTGATTTTCAAAATCAGAATCTAAAAATTACTCGTTTTCTATTTTTCAAAATCAGTTGTGTGAGGAGTTAATTTTGACAAAAGTAATTTCAATTTTTTCCACCAAACAATAAAATTAACTTTTAAATTTTCAAAATCACTTTTAAACTTCTCAAAAAGCAATTCCAAATGGGCGCTTAATCCAATCATCCAAAATCGGGCTAAAAAGTTGTACTAAAAACAAGCTCGTATAGCCATTGGGAGTAAAACAAACATCAAATTAAGAGCCTATGAAACAATAATATCTCATACCTTCTTTCTCATAGATCCTCAATTACCCCTGAAAGCTCCGGTTAGAGAGTCGCACAAGCTCGGAGAAAATTAAAAGCTGCATATAGCAATATAAATAAACATGAGATCAAAACAACATAGGATATATCTAGCTAATTAACATCATATATAACTCCTTGTTCTCAGTCAAATCTTTCATTCTTAGGAGGATAAAATAACAAAATTGAAATAATAACTGTTAAGTGATATAGGAAGCAAAAGTAACATACCAAAACGAGAGCGCAGCCAGTTCACAGATGACAGATCCGGTGACTTCAACAGCATGAAAAATGATTGAACTTTGGTAGAAAGGTCTGAGTCGTGTTTCACAAGTTGCTATTGACTTCGTGGCTTCGCTTTTATTTATTATTATTATTATTTTAAATTCTATATCAGTGAGAATTGAAATGTGGAAAGTGTAATGATACACATGCCTTATCATCTATCGTGAGGGGTGATTTGGTAAAACCGATTTAAAATAAAAAAAGTTTTAAAAAATTTAAAAAGATGCTTTGTGTCTCACTGCTTGTATTTGGGGTATTTTTCGGGTTGTTGAGAGTGTGTTTAATTAAATATAAGATTTTCATTTTTCTTATTCTATTTTTCTCTTTAGAATGAATTTAAATCTCATTCTTATTAAATTCATTTTTTTAAATGAAAGTAGATTTCTCTCCACACATTTGAGATATATTTTAAAATTAATGTTCAGTATATCTCTAAATTATATTATAAATATTTTTATTTAAAATCTCAACAGATTTCATAACACACAAAGAGAAATACATATATATGTTGTAATGTTTTAATGATGGATCTCCAAAGTTATCAAGTTAAAAAATAAATTAAAAAATAAAAAATACACACTTCAACTTATTATATGATAAAATATAATAAACTTATTATATGATAAAATATAATAAATTAAAGTGAGTATTATATTTATTTTTTATTTTATCTCTTAACTTAATAACCTAAAATATATTTATTTAATAATGATTATATATATATATATATATATATATATATATATATATATATATATATAATTTTTTAAAAAATAAACAATTTAAGTGAAGCAAAGGACATTTTAGAGGCATTGCGAGACTACCAATTTACCATTTTGGGTTGCAATAAAGTGAAAACTGTAGACTACCAATCTACCATTTTATTGAATCGGGGCCCGCTGACTTACAGCTTATGTAAAGTTACATTCATAACAAATTGATATTTGTCTTTATTATAAATTTTTCTTTTATTCAAATATGCGTTCATTTCTTCAATTAAGTTCTCATATTCGTTCAATTTATGATAAGATCCTTGTATAGGAGCATATCTGCATATGTAATAATTATTCTTCTATTTCAGACAGTTTTTGTGAAAAAAAAAAAACTTTTATCAATTATTTATGTTTACCAATTTTTATGTCTTGTTTTATTACTTTTCATAGCTCTATACAAATGTTGGCTATAGAATTTTTGTATATTTCGCTATAATATAATTTATAATGTAAACCTCTATTCATCTCTAAATTAAATGACAAGTTTTTTTTTTACTCTTTAAAAATATGAAAATATTAATTTACTCTCATTTTTATTTAGAAGACAATGGCAAATAAGGTCGCATTGATTAATTTTTTTTATGTAAATACTAATTAATTAGAGTAAATTAATATTTTCATAATGGGAGATACATTGAAGATTGTCATTCTTAATAGAGGGTAAATTAAAATTTACCTAATTATTTTAAAATATCATTAAAATTTTCCTTTATAATCTGGATTAGATTTCCAGGGGGGGGGGGGGGGGGGAAGGTCCTTATTCGGATTAGACTCAGCTGGAAGAGGCACATCCTTAGCTGGATCAATTTGTTCAAGATTGGATGCATCCATCAGTTTCAAATTTGTCTCTTGTAAGTATAATCGGATTTCTTTACTAAAATTTAGATTATCAATCACATCTAAAACTTATTGAATGATAAATTTCATTTCTATAAAATTGAGTTACTATTACCACCTCACATCTTATAAATTCTAGAAAATAATCAAGGCTTGACATACTTTTATTTATGCAAAAGCATAAGAAAATAATTCAAAGTACTAATTAGTGCACTATTACTCAAAATTCTAGAATAGATTTGCTAGTTCTCTTTAGCCATAGATTGGTCCATAATTGGCACCGCAATAGCTCAGAATCACCTCAACGATTGTTCCACATAGCCCAACATGACACACTGTAAACTAGTCTAACATGAACTTTCTGAGTGGCTTTCTAACAACAGTCTTAGAGAAAGTGTTTAGTAGTATGAAGTCTTCTTTTTTTAACATAAATGTTGGCATGATATTCTTAATATATTTCTAAAATCAAAATAAGATGCATAGAAGACGATGATAATTTTATTTCATAATTGAATTTTTTGCAAAGAAAGTTTGACACATGAGAGTGATGAGAGATGAGAATATTGATGATGGTGTGTACTTTAGATGGAAAAATAGATTGGAAATATATGTAGACATATTAAAAGAAAAAAATTTGGTCTATTTCTCAAGAGAAACAAAAAATTATAAACGCGGGTGTTAAAATGTATTCAGAATTTATAAATTTTTATAAATATGATAATCATCAGACCCTTATAAAAGTATAACAAAAAAGTTTAAAATTTTTTTAATAAATGTAGAAGAGATGAACGAAGAAATCATCCACCAGTTCAGAATTAACAATCAAAGATATGAGGACTTGATTGAAGAAATGGTGAAAAATAAAAGGACACTGAGTTGGTTAGCGGGACCCTAATATTAATGGTGAAAAATAAAAGGACACTGGGTTGCTATCAATTTTTACAGTGTAGGGTTCATAGCCGGGGAAGTAATTGGGCACAAATATCTCGGATGAGAAATATCCATTTTATCCCGCAACTTTATGTTTATGGCCTCTAAAAATTTTCACCTCTTTCACTTCTGGAACCCGTGCTTTCTGGCACATGCACAATACTTGGTTGCTACTTATAGAGCGTTTTTAGAATTGCAACGACATGGTGCTCTTTGATAATTCAAAAATCCAATATAATTTATAGAGAATTACAGAATTGTTTGGTACGTGATAATTTGCTGATGCAATGAGGCGCCGAAATTCTTATACATGTGATTTAAGTTATATATGTATAGTTAAGTACTTAGCAAGCACTAGTTGGGGGTATTTGTGTCCATGGAAATCTACAGCTGGTTGTTGACATTACACTGCGGGTGTGTAATTATTACATATGCAGATATTCTCCCATGCGAGGATCTTATCATAAATTTAAAGGATACGAGGACTTGATTGATGAAATGAACGAATATTTGAATAAAAAAAAATTTTAGAATAAAGACAAGTATTAATTTACTATGAATGCAACTTAACATAAGTTAGCCGGACACTATTGAATCACAAGCAAAAAACAATCTGTCTTCTTCTTGATTTCGTAATTTGGCTGTCAAAATGTAATCTATAAAGATTACGATACCTCGATTCAAAAAATAATGTATCTGATGAAATAAATGAAAATTGAACGTACAATCTGCCACGAACACTATTCAATTAACCGTTTATTTCCCCTTAAATTTTTAATTTCAATGAAACATAGATCTAATGGGAACTACATATATATAAAAATACTATAGATTGAAGAAGTTGAATTTTTCTTGTGTGTTAAGTATTTTTAGTTAATACGAAAGGATTCTAGCAAGTTAATACAAAAGTATCATAAATTCATAGTAGTACAAGAGATTTTTTTTTTCTTTTGATATTAAGAGTTTTCGAGATAAAAAAAAAATAGGTGAAAGAAGAAGATGAGAGAAGAAAAAATATTAAGAATAGTTTTGACATTTTGATGCGTTTTATAGAATAAAATCTATATTTTATAGTATAAAATTGTACACCCAGAATTTAATGATAAAGTTTTAGGAAAAAATTGCACTCGTCAAAAAAAAAAAAAGGCTCAGCTTAGCCCAAAATTTTTTTATTAATCGTCTAGTCGCTAATGTAATCTCTTTGTAATGAGATTCTTTAGCGTTTTAATTTAGACTATTGTTAGCAATCCTAATAGCTTTTATGTGCATCTATTTTTAATTGAAATATGTTTCAAGCTTGAATAAAATCTGCGGGACAACTGGTAAGTAATAAAGCTCATCATTTTTTATTTTGAAAATAAAGGGAATCACTTACACTTACCATGACATTATTTTTGATAAGTCATTTTTTTGGTAGATTATTTTTTCTGACACGCTCTTAGATTTAGTGAAAATAAGTTGTATACTTTTAATGAAGAAAAGTAAAGATCAACAAAATATTTTGTTGTTTTCGACAATTTTTGCGTTGTCAAGTGTGCCTGGTACCCTTTTTTTTTTTTAAATCTTTGAGTTGTTTAATTTGTATTATAATTAATTATCATGGACCCACGCACCATTGTTTCCATTTCAAGTTTCATAATTAAACAGTAGAAATGGGTTCCACAGATAATTTATTTTATAATTTTTTAAAAAATTACTACAATATAATAAATAAAGTAATAATAATTAATAAAAAAATAGATTTTAAGATAGAAAAATCTTTTTGTGTACTTAATAAAGAGATGATAAGAATGGGATGCTTTTGGTTTACATTCTCATTGCTATTCATACTGAAAAATTACATCAAAATTTAATTAATAAATCAGTGAACTACAGACTTAGTATATTTATGACTTATTAAAATAGCTTAAATTTAATAAGTTAAAATAGTAGTAAACCCATCGTTACACAATTCTCTCCATTTGTTCACCACTTTAAGATAATCATAAAATGACACTGGATGTGCTATTATCTGTTTCATTAAAAGCCTTCACCAATAAAAGCCCGGTGAGCAAAGTTGGTCATAGAAAAAAGGAGCATAGAGCACATACATCCAGTTTTTATATCCTCTGATACCGAGTCGACACATGCTAATGCTATAGACTAGCTAGGGATGGTAAAATTCGGATCCGGATTAAACTTTTGACATCCGGATTCGTAAAAAAATATGCGGATCTAGATGCGGATAATATCCGCATAAATTGCGGGCGGATATTCCGGATATCTGAATCCGCATAATAATAAATTTAAATATAATTTTAGATTTAATAATTTACATAATAATATTAAATAAAATTCAATTATAATTTAAGAATCAACAATTTAACATCAATTCAACATAAATAACATACAACAACATCATAAATTCACAAACAATAATTTCACAATATAAATCAAACATAAAAAAAATAAAAAAAATCTAAGGTAAACCGATTTATTACAATATTCTCTAATTATTATTATTATTAGTTTTTTAACATATTTTTTTAAGTTAATGAAGGTTATAGAGTTAATTATGCTTATACATTTAAATAAATAATTTAATTTATATATTTTTCAACTGAAATTTAATTAATTAAATAATTTAATTTAAAAAATCTAAGGTAAACGGTAAACCAATTCATTACAATATTCTCTAATTATTATTATTATTAGTTTTTTTAACATATTTTTTAAAGCTAATGAAGATTAGAGAGTTAATTATGCTTATACATTTAAATAAATAATTTAATTTATATATTTTTCAATTGAAATTTAATTAAATAAATAATTTAATTATAAAAAAATGCGGATCCGGATATTCGGTTTTCTGGATGCACTTGCATCCGGACCCGGATTCGGATCCGCACATATTGTAATTTTTAAGATCCGGATCCGTATTTTTTAACATGCGGATCCCGATTTTTCGAGATCTGGAGTTTATTGCCAACCCTAAATCTAGCTGATAATCTATTAAGGTAATGCATGCCAATGCTATAGACTAGCTTTTCAAAGGTTGAAGTGGGCATACTATTAGTAAAAAGACCTGCAAAAGTGTATTTATTTGACATCAACTTTCTTTCTTAGTTGGAGATCATGATTATAGAAGAACTTTATAAAAAAACTTGGTAAGATGTGTTTGGTTTTATTATATATCCTCCTCTAACATGTGTAGTAGTAGTAAACCCTGCTCGTTTTTATTCCGTTTAGTATTTTCTAAATGGCTGAAGGAAAATTGGTAAAAACTCATTTAAAATTAAAAAAATCAAAGAAATTCAAGAAGAAGCTTTGTATCTGTCATTTGTATTTGGGGTATTTTTTTGGTTGTTAAGTGAATGAGCTTAAATCTAAAACATTTATTTATATATTTCTTGTTGGAAAGAATTTAAATTTTATTCTTATTAGACTTATTCTCTTTAAACAAAGGTAGAATTTTCTCTATGTGTTTAACGTGTATTTTAAAATTAGTGTTCAACATATCTTTAGATTCTATTATAAATATTCATATCTAAAATCTCAACAGATTTCATAATTTATAAATATATATAAAGAGAGAGAATAACGTTTCTAATAAGAAATTTATTAAGTTAAAAGAATAATTCAAAAGATAAAATAACACACTCCAATATATTATATAATAAAATATATTGTATTAAAATATATATTTTGTTTACTTTTTTTAATATATCTCTTAATAACTTAAGAAATCCTTTATTTAACTGTATAGAGAGAGAGAGAGCGAGAGAGAGAGAAATGTTCGCGGGAAACCTTTAAAACTGCATGGTTTTAAAGGTTTAAACTGTAAGTCTTTAAAATACTTTTATCAATTATTTATGTTTACTAATTCTTATGTCTTTTTTTATTACTTTTCATAGCTCTATACAAATGTTTGCTATAGAATTTGTGTTATTTCGCTATAATATAATTTATATTGTAAACCTCTGTACATCTGTAAATAAAATGACAATTTTTTTGTTTACTCCTAAAAAATATGAAAATATTAATTTACTCTTATATTTATTTAGAAGATAATGGCAAATAAGATCGCATTGATAAATTTTTTTATTTACTTATTAATTAATTAGAGTAAATTAATATTTTCATAATGAAAGATATATTGAAGATTGTCATTCTTAGTAGAGGGTAAATTAAAATTTACCTAATTAATTTAAAATATCATTAAAATTTTACATTCTAATCTGAATTGGAAGATCCATCGATTTCAAATTAGTCTCTTGTAAATATCATCGAATTTCTTGACTAAAATTTAGATTATCAATCACATCTAAAATTTATTGAATGATACATTTCATTTCTATAAAATTGAGTTACTATTACCACCTTACATCTTATAAATTCTAGAAAATAATCAAGGCTTGACATACTTTTATTTATGCAAAAGCATAAGAAAACAATTCAAAGTACTAATTAGTGTACTATTCCTCATAATTCTAGAATAGATTTGCTAGTTCTCTTTAGCCATAGATTGGTCCATGATTGGCACCGCAATAGCTCAGAATCACCTCAACGATTATTCCACACGGCCCAACATGACACACTGTAAACTAGTCTAACATAAACTTTTTGAGTGGCTTTCTAGCAATAGTCTTAGAGAAAATGTTTAGTAGTATGAAGTCTTCTTTTTTTAACACAAATGTTGGCATGATATTCTTAATATATTTCTAAAATCAAAATAAGATGCATAGAGGGCGATAATTTTATTTCATAATTGAAGTTTTTGCAAAGAAAGTTTGAACATGAGAGTGATGAGAGATGAGAATATTGATGATGGTGTGTACTTTAGATGGAAAAATAGATTGGAAATATATGTAGACATATTAAAAGAAAAAAATTTGGTCTATTTCTCAAGAGAAACAAAAAATTATAAACGCGGGTGTTAAAATGTATTCAGAATTTATAAATTTTTATAAATATGATAATCATCAGACCCTTATAAAAGTATAACAAAAAAGTTTAAAATTTTTTTAATAAATGTAGAAGAGATGAACGAAGAAATCATCCACCAGTTCAGAATTAACAATCAAAGATATGAGGACTTGATTGAAGAAATGGTGAAAAATAAAAGGACACTGAGTTGGTTAGCGGGACCCTAATATTAATGGTGAAAAATAAAAGGACACTGGGTTGCTATCAATTTTTACAGTGTAGGGTTCATAGCCGGGAAGTAATTGGGCACAAATATCTCGGATGAGAAATATCCATTTTATCCCGCAACTTTATGTTTATGGCCTCTAAAAATTTTCACCTCTTTCACTTCTGGAACCCGTGCTTTCTGGCACATGCACAATACTTGGTTGCTACTTATAGAGCGTTTTTAGAATTGCAACGACATGGTGCTCTTTGATAATTCAAAAATCCAATATAATTTATAGAGAATTACAGAATTGTTTGGTACGTGATAATTTGCTGATGCAATGAGGCGCCGAAATTCTTATACATGTGATTTAAGTTATATATGTATAGTTAAGTACTTAGCAAGCACTAGTTGGGGGTATTTGTGTCCATGGAAATCTACAGCTGGTTGTTGACATTACACTGCGGGTGTGTAATTATTACATATGCAGATATTCTCCCATGCGAGGATCTTATCATAAATTTAAAGGATACGAGGACTTGATTGATGAAATGAACGAATATTTGAATAAAAAAAAATTTTAGAATAAAGACAAGTATTAATTTACTATGAATGCAACTTAACATAAGTTAGCCGGACACTATTGAATCACAAGCAAAAAACAATCTGTCTTCTTCTTGATTTCGTAATTTGGCTGTCAAAATGTAATCTATAAAGATTACGATACCTCGATTCAAAAAATAATGTATCTGATGAAATAAATGAAAATTGAACGTACAATCTGCCACGAACACTATTCAATTAACCGTTTATTTCCCCTTAAATTTTTAATTTCAATGAAACATAGATCTAATGGGAACTACATATATATAAAAATACTATAGATTGAAGAAGTTGAATTTTTCTTGTGTGTTAAGTATTTTTAGTTAATACGAAATGATTCTAGCAAGTTAATACAAAAGTATCATAAATTCATTGTAGTACAAGAGATTATTTTTTTTTTCCTTTGATGTTAATAGTTTTCGAGATAAAAAAAAAAATAGGTGAAAGAAGAAGATGAGAGAAGAAAAAATATTAAGAATAGTTTTGGCATTTTGATGCGTTTTATAGAGTAAAATTTATATTTTATAGTATAAAATGGTACACCCAAAATTTCATGATAAAATTTTAGGAAAAAATTGCACTCGTCAAAAAAAAAAAAAGGCTCAGCTTAGCCCAATTTTTTTTTATTAATCTTCTAGTCGCTAATGTAATCTCTTTTTTATGAGATTCTTTGGCGTTTTAATTTAGTCCATTGTTAGCAATCCTAATAGCTTTTATGTGCATTTATTTTTATTTGAAATATGTTTCAAGCTTGAATAAAATCTGCGGGACAACTAGTAAGTAATAAAGCTCATCATTTTTTTATTTTGAAAATAAAGGGAATCACTTACACTTAGCATGATATTATTTTTGATAAGTCATTTTTTTGGTAGATTAAATTAATAACTAATGATCTACTAGTAGTAGACGTTTGTTGTCCCCACCGTTCCAGGAAGAAAAATAAGTAGAAGAACTACTTTTAGACCAAAATTAAAAAATTGAAACTTTCTTGAAAGACTTTCCCTTCAACTAAGTAAAAAAGAAAAGAAAAAAAAAAGGTATTAGACAAGCATTTTCAAAGGAAAATGATCATCCATTTGTTGTATGTACTCAGGAAAAATAAATGCACTAATAGGTAGAAACACAGCAATAAAACACAAAAACTAACATCTATAAAGCTCAATAACAATTATGAATTAGATATTTTGGTCCCTTCATAATTCCTCCTCTTGACTTCACATTTCCCCTCAGCCCGTGATAATTTTACCTATTGAATTCACATTTCCCCTCATCCATTGAACTTTCCCAATAACAAGATGGGTCTAAATCATCAATCTCATTAAAAACTCACATCTACTAAATAATATCGCATGCAGTAACTTTAAGTAAGGATCTAAAACTTACAAGAAAAAGAAAACTACTGTTTATTAATTTCAAAATTTTGCACAAAATTAAAAATGATTTTATAAACTGTACCAAAACATGTTCTCTAAAAGAGATTCATTATCCTGCATTTTCGAAAACAATATAAACTAACACTAGAATAGCCATTTGATAATGATGTGAGTTTGGGCAGCACCAAGAAGCAGTGAGCCCCATTTGGTGAAAGCAAAAAGAAAAAAAATTAAAATAAAGCACTATAAATTCTAATCAAATTATAAACATTAGCTACACAGCAAGAAACCAGAATAAAATCGTTATCTAAACCACATACTGAAAAAGAAAAAACAATGCAGTTAAAATTCTATCATTTTCACTTACAAACAAATAAAGAAAAAATTAAGAACAAAGGTTGAAGCAAAGAATGATTGTACCTTGAGGTACTTGAGGTTAATGTTTCCATAAACGAGACCGAGCGAAAAAGCCGAAACCAGAGCAACCTATTCTTACTACTCAAAAACCCGCCCAGATCAGAAAATAAACGATCATTCAATAACAATTAATAAAAACTCCATCCCATCGCATTTAAAACAAAACAAAGAAAATATTGATTAGAAAAAAAATTACACACATGGAATAAAAGAATATAAAAATGGAATTACCAGAGGGCTAGTGCCGGAGTAGGAACCAGAAGGCAGCGCCATATGATGCTCTTGTTATGGTTTTCCTTCTTGTGGGCCTGCGCTGAAGTCGAAGATGAAGAAACAAGAAAGAGCCAGCAAATTGAGAAATCGACTCCCATCTTCGATTCCGACTCGCATGGCCATTTTTCTTTGATGAATGAAATATTATTTTACTCCCTAATTCTTAACCAAATTACTAGTTTTGACTTCTGTTTGTATGTTCTTTCATACGGGTTCTTGTTCACAGGAATAACAAATGGGCCCGACGTGTGGCTAAGCCCAGGCCTGGTGTCGATAGCCAGGCCTGGGCTTTTACAAGCCCAGACATTTTATTCTGAGTATAATCCTTATATCACTTCACTTTTGTAATCGTAATTTTATTGTACTGAAAATTATATAAACGATTAATATGAATTTAATTAAAGAAACATGTCTTTACAACTCATGCAACCTTAATATTTTCTAATCCTAATATGTGATATAATTAATTTTACTGATAAAATCAAAATAATTTTTAAACAATGAAGAAATAAATTATAATAACAGTAAATTTATTATGAAAAAGTATGTTTACAAAATTTATTTTAAATGATATGAAATCTAATTAAAATTCTATTCTAATTTTATGTCCTTTTTTACAATTTTATTAAAAAGTGGGATTTCTTAAGATTTTAGAAGGAGTGTTGGAATTCTATTTTTCCAGCTTTGAATTTTAGTGGCCTTTACTTCATTTAAATTTTTTGTTATAAACTTGCAAGCAAGTGCATTTAGGATATCTTTGGTGAGCTGGATTGTAACAATAATTTTATTTATTAAAATTATTAAAAAATATTTAATTAATTAAACTTCACGTATCCTCTGGTCTAACCAATCAAATTCTTTCTCTCAAGAGTTCACAAAGGTGAGATTGGCTCTTGCCTATTAGTTAACATATGCATATTAATTAACACTGACGCAACATACACATTACTTATTACAGAGAAGAAAAGAAATTAGTAGCCATCTAGCACCACATTCGACACACAGATATACAGAACTTGAACATAATTCACATGTCTGGAGGGAGAGGGATATCGATGCTGCGGCCTGCAATTCATAACATATCATCGGTCATTTAGTCTAGAATTGAGGAGAGAAAATGAGTCTAAATTCGAAAACTTTGGCACTATTTACATGTCATTATTTGGGTGAAAATTCAATTCTCTGCTTTGATATGATTTGGTCTTTCATTGTTACGGTGCCAATTTTTTATTTAAAGATGTAAGGTAGTGGTACTACAGCTTATATTTTCCGTAATTACTATCCGGTAAGTACAAAAATAAAATACTAGTTTAAAATATAAAAATGAAAAATTATTTTTATAACCAATATTCAATTAAATACATTTAAAACTCTATTTTTTCTTAATAATAAAATTCTAATTTATTTTCTCAATTTATCTAAACAACTTTACCTAATCAAGCTAAATCTACATATTACCCTAAACCTTAATTCATAAACACCCAATCAATCCAATTGTTAAATCTGATTTCATAATTAAAAAAGATAAATTCTATTTTATTATTTGTGGTGCAAAGGAAAAAATGAATTTAAAGGTAAAATTGATATTTTATTTAAATTTTGTTAATATTCTAATAATATTAATGTCTTGGTGGTTAAAAAAAGCACAAAGTCAAACTTTTGTAGTATTTTTAATAATAAGGTAAAGATATATGTTTAATAATTTTCCTACATCTTTTTATGTTAAATTGAGTCTCAAGTATAATGAATAAATAATACATATTATAAAATTAGTGTAAATAAATGATACAACTTGAAAATATTATAGTATTCTTAATAATAGAGAAATTTAAAGGTGGATGGTTGATTGTTTAATGAAACAACTACAGAATGTTCCTTTCAAATATCTTTTTTAAAAAAACATGATTGAGTAAAAATTATTTTACAGATGCCCATTCGACAAGCCAAGAAGAAAGGGTAGCTAACAAATTTACAAGTACCAGAGATCCAGAAACACATTTATAGCCGATCCACTTATGAGTTACATTCAACACTCTCACAAACTTAAAAAATAAAAATTATTACTGTCAAGACGCACACTTTTTGACATCTAAAAAGCTAATAAACATTTGAAGTTCTTTGATACAAAATGCATACTAAATTGGCACAATTAATGCCCATCGAAAGGGTCATCAATTTAGCCAACAAATTTGCCAAAGTTTTAACAGTGACCCCAAACGGAACAGGTATAGAATAAAAGCTTGTTCGGTTCTTGCGCATCTTCCTCGTTTGTAGTTTGCGGTGGCTGTCCAACCAATAAATTAGGCATTAAAGAACAAAAAGAGAAAATTATAACAATAAGAATTATAAACATAAAAAAAAAAAAAAAGATATTTGAAGGGAAATTTTGGTAGAACTCCATGGCTCATCTATGAAATTAATTTAAAGTTCTCGAGAGCTTACCTCTGCTCCAGAATTCTCGGAATCATCCATCTCCTTCTGAATTTGCAGGAAGCATGGGACAAATACGAATATCTGCATTCCCTGCAGATGGAAATGGGATCTGATATCCCGTAGGCCAAAAGTTGGTGAGGCTTGGTAAATCTTTCAGCCTCAAGTTCCGAACTTTATCCAGAACAATTTCATCGTAATCCATGACGTCTGCTCCATCTTTATGCCAGAATACTTCTTCGAATTCATTATTTTCTTCTATCCATAGATGAGTTAGTTTCTTAAGACTTGGAGCTACGCCAATATGAAATAGACGCTTTAGTTTGGGGCAACCACGCACAGCGATCTGTCCGAGTTTTGGGAAACATACAGGTTGGAGATGATCCTCATCCTCATCCTCATCAATGATTTGCTCTAATTCCGAGCAATTCGAAATATATAACTCCTCCAATTGCAACAGATTTCGAGCAAGTGTTGATGAGAAGAGACGTCTCAGCATAGTGCACCCGTCCACGCTTAAATAGGCAAGACTTTGCAGGCTAAAATTATGCGTGGGACCTTCATAATATAATACTTGCAGTTCTTGAAGATATTCTAATTTCAACTCCTTCAAACATGGGAAAAGTTTGTTTTCTTGTCCATCAGCGGTAATAGCTTCCAACTGAAATACCACTTGCACTTCAATTCGTCTTATATTCAATTTTTCCAAATTTTTTAACCCATGCTTCAATAGTGCGAGAATTGTGTCACGCAAATGTGAGCACCCGCCCACGACTAGAATTCGTAATTTCTGAGACAAATAAATAACTTGATGCAATCAAAATCTATTAGTAGCTAGGACTATCACATGATAAGCAATAAACTAACACCCAAAAAAAAATCCAAATCCGTACAAAATAGTTATATTTTATGAAAGTAATGAATTTATTAAAAAAATGAAATTAATTAAAAGAGATCATGTGAAGTGATGTAACGGTGAAATTGGTTTGTTTATAAAAAATTTGTATTCTATTTCTATGGCTTGATTAACTAATTAATTGAATTTGTTTAATATTATATATACTTCAAAAGTGTTTGCATCCGACCTTTTTTTTTCCCCTTCAAAACCAAAAGGAGAATTTGACTTTCAATTGAAGAATTAATTTTAGGCCCTAAAATAAGGAAGTTTCCCTAGGATATTGGATCTTATTATTATCATCTCCATTAGCACTACCATCATCATCATCTCTCTACAAGGCCAAATGCAAGGTGATATGAATGGTGGATCATAAAAATTATTGATAAACTATCAATTTGAGTAAAATTGAAGAAAAAGAAATAGAAAACGTAAACACAAACAAGCATACCTCTTCAAGATACTGCAAATTGGCTTGAACTTCAGTACTGTTGACTGTCAAGATGGGACAGTGCCGAAGGCATAACTCTTCCAATGCTGGCCAAATTGGACAATAATTTTCTGAACAGAAGCTGATGAGTTCTGGGAGACTTAGAAGTGACAAATTTCTCAACAAAGGGAGGCCGAGCATCGTATTTCTATCTCCGACACTTATTTCCCCTTCATTATGATCAAACTTCGCTTCGATGATACATTCCAGACTCTTGCATTTCGTCACTTCAAGACTTTCAAGATGCTTCAAACTTCGAGCTTGTGACAGCGAGAAGACATATGTCAAATTGTTGCACTCGGACACTTGCAATGCTGTAAGAGTTTCGAGGCTCACATGTTGAGCGGGCGCCTTCCATATCTGCTTTAGTTCTGGTAACACAGACATATTTAAACTTGCTAGTTTTGAGAGCATAATAGGATTCCCACCCTCTCCATGCGGCGACTGAGAGGCATCCATTATGCATTCTAAATCTCTACAATTGTAGACATAAAGAAAAGTCAACTCATTTAAGCCCCTTGGATCTATGCTTGGCACAATATTATGACAACCTATTATCCTGCTCAAATCAAGAAATTTCAGATGTTGATACAATGGTGAAAAAATACCGAGCGAGGTCGCTCTAGGAGAGCCATTATCAATGGTTAAGATCCTTTTCTTACCACCCCATTTTATTTTATTGCGAACTCGTTCACCTTTACCCATGCTATACCTTTGCAATTCTGGGAATGTAAAGTCTTTTGAAAGACGTACAACAGATCCGTCAGCTTGGGAGTTCAACTCAGCAAGCCTAACATTACTTTCTTCTGAACTCATCCCTTCAATCTCCCAATTTTTTATCCCACCATAAAATTCTTCTAATTGAGGAAATTTTTTTATCGTAATGGGAGAAACAGAACCAGTATCAATATATAGAAGTTTCAATCTACGAAGTTCATCCGACAAATCTTCAGGAATTTCAATGGGAGAATCCTCGAGATAAAGAAGTTCAAGTCTCTTCAACTCTCCAAGAAAAGAAGCGCCGCTCAAATAACATCGAATCAACTTGAGAACTCGAAGGTTATTGGCGAGGAATCGAAGCGATTTTAGTGAAAGGACTCCACCAATTATAGTAACAACTTTCAATGGTGGCATCCCTTCAAAAAAATTTTCTGGAACTTGCAATTTGTAGCCATATAGAGTATTGTCCAGTCGCAAAATATGAAGGTTAGGGCATACCAAACGACTAGGAAGCTCTTCTTCTTTATTTCCCATTACAGAGATTCCTCTGTATTGCTCCAGGCCTTCTTCCATTGCCCGTTCTGCCAATCCAATGCCAACTTTACTAAAAAATTTCTTCTCCACTAGTACTTCTGAGCCTATCCATATGGCTACATCACGAACTATGTCATGCATTTTCACAGATCTGTCATTACCAGTGTCTAACAGCAGTGAAGCAGCTTTGAGTCCTTTAATTGTTCCACACAGTAAGCTTCTGGCGTTCTCTATTGACTCAGCTCGATACCAAGTCAACCCTACTGCATATCCAACCAAATCCTCCAAATTAATCTCATAATCTTCTGGAAATAGCGAACACGACAAGAAGCATAACTTGGAATCCTCACCATTCAAATTGTCGTAACTAAATTTAAGACAACCATAAACGTCTCGCTCATGCTTATCAATCCCTTCGATTGCATAGAGTTTTGCTTCCCTTAGGTTATGTAGAGCTAGATTCCATTCATCAAATCCTTTTCCTCTTAGTGCACTTCCAACAGCTTCAATAGCTAAAGGCAGCCCGTTACATTCTCCAGCAACATCTTTGGAAACATCATTCAAGGTGGAGTCATTTACATCAATGCCGGCATTTTTTTGTAGTAAAGCCAATCCTTCTTCTGGCGTTAGTGTACCCAGTGGAATCTGCGAGTCACAACGCATGCATTTACAAACTGACTGCAGGCGAGTAGTTAGAAGGATTTTGCAGCGATTGTCTCTATCATCAATGGGAATACCTAATTTTTCCTTCAAGTTGAGTTCATTCCAGACATCATCGAGGATTATGAGGATCTTGGTGCTTTTGCGCGCAGAAAACATCGAGCGCAGTTGGTCTGCTCCATCTTTTTCATTTTTCTGCTTTAATTCCCAACCTAATGAATTTACCAGCTCATTTTGAACATTTATTATGTTTGGATGCTGAGATACAGTGGCTAGCCCCACCTTATCGAAAATCTTTTGTTGCTGAAGTTGACTGCCCACAAATTTTGCCAATGTCGTCTTTCCTACACCACCGAGGCCATGCAATCCCACCTTCTTTGTGCTCTCTTTTTTCAGCGCGTCAATAATCAGATTGTAAGCTGATTCTGTGGTCTTGAAAGTAGAAGAAAAATAACTTGGTAAACTTAATTCTCTTTCTAATGGTGGAGGTTTAGCAAGGGCAGCTGTGTTGAATTGGCTGTAGTGTTGTAGCAGATCAAACAACTTCCTAGTCTTCTCTGATGCTTTTCCGCCCAGACTATATCGGCAACCCCATTCAGGACACAATCCATGAAGACTACTATCCTTTTTATCTATCTCTTCTTTCAACTTTCGAATATCGCCCAATTCCCTGTCTACATCCTCTAGCCATTTCGTTACATTTTGATCGACTACTGTGTCGGGGCGTTTTTGTCGTTTATCTTCTATTGTCTTATTGATGACATCTAGTGCCTTCTTCAACTTAGTTTGTTCATCCTACTTAAATTCTTGATGAATTGCTTGAATATGCAAGCAGCAGAGAAACAAACATGCCTTTCTTTTATTAAAAGAAGCTTAAAAATGAAATACAATTGTTTCAAATATTTATACATGAACTAAAGACAACGGTTGCTGGCTCAAGGAGCTGCTGAAAATGAATAAGACAAAGAATGACAGCTGCACAGCCAATCATTGAAAACATTCTAGAAATTTCCAGCTTGCAGAGTTCACATGTTGATATTCCTCACCATAACAGTTTTGCCAGCTCATAGGATACACCTCACCTTCCTCATCAGCTGCTCTTTGGAAATGGTTGCTCAGGTGGCATGCCAGCAGGGCCTTGGGATCAAATGCTGGTTCTTCACAACCTGAATTCTCAACACCCTCTCTCAAACTTAAGGTCTTGTCAAAGACATTGAGTTTGCTTCGAAATTGACTGAACTTGTAGTAAGGCAGTGGTTTGGTTAAGACATCTGCAATTTGGTCACTGCTGGCCACAAAGTTTATATCCAGCTCTCCTTGAGTAACTTTATCTCTAATGAAGTGTAGATCTATTTCAAAGTGTTTTGTTTTTGAGTGATACACAGGATTTGTGGCTATTGCTGCTGCACTTGTGCTATCACTCAGAATCATTGGAGTTCTCTGCATTTCAATCTTCAGCTCATCAAACAGAGAGTTAATCCAAGTGATTTCAGTGGTGCATAGAGCCATGGCTCTGTACTCTGACTCTGCTGTAGATCTTGCCACCATTCCTTGTTTCCTTGAGCTCCAAGCTACCAAATTATTTCCTAGGAACACACAATACCCACTTATTGATCTTCTATCATCTGGATCACTTGCCCAGTCAGCATCTGTGTAGGCTACTAAATCAAGATGTTCTGATTTTTTGAATTGTAAACACATGTTACCAGTGTTCTTTAGATATCTCAACACTCGTTTGCAGGCTATCCAGTGAGGCTGTCTTGGGTCAGACATGTATTGGCTCAGCTTGTTGACAGAGTAGGCAAGTTCTGGTCTCGTTAGAACAGCATACTGCAGGCTTCCAATAACACTTCTGTAGAATGAAGGGTTATCGAGCTTGGCACCTTCTCCTTTCTTCAGCTTTTCTGATGTGCTGAATGGAGACTCTATTCCTTTGCAGCTCTCCATCTCGGTTTTAGTTAATAGGTCTTGGACATATTTAGCTTGAGAAAGCAGAATAGAATTCTGATTTCTTATGACCTG
This sequence comes from Citrus mangshanensis, assembly GCA_030449895.1. Classification (NCBI taxonomy): domain Eukaryota; kingdom Viridiplantae; phylum Streptophyta; class Magnoliopsida; order Sapindales; family Rutaceae; genus Citrus; species Citrus mangshanensis. The sequence goes on from JASUUJ010000096.1 coordinate 636,001, forward strand.
TATCCCAAGGAAGTAGCTCAGATTTCCTAGATCTTTCAATGCAAAAGCTTCACTTAGCTTTCCTATCACACCCTCAATTCCTTTGTTATCACTTCCAGTGACAATTATGTCATCTACATACACAAGTATAATGACCATTTCAGCATTGTTCCTTCTAAAAAATAGTGAGGTATCACACTTTGAATTGTTGAACCCCCAAGAGTACAGAGCACTCTTTAACTTGTCAAACCAGGCTCTGGGTGCCTGTCTCAAGCCATAAAGAGCCTTCTTGAGTTTGCAAATGTGATTTGGCTTTCTTTTGTCTTCAAACCCTTCAGGTTGTGGCATGTACACTGTTTCTGTCAACTCCCCATTCAGAAAAGCATTATTTATATCAACTTGCCTCAACATCCAATCATTATTCACAGCCAAAGTCAGAATGATTCTAATGGTTGCAGCTTTGACCACAGGGCTGAAAGTCTCATTAAAATCAAGTCCTGGTGTCTGTAGAAAGCCTTTCACGACAAGTCTGGCTTTGTATCTATTTATGGTACCATCTGGATTCTCCTTCACTTTGTACACCCACTTGTTTCCAATAAGTTTGTAGTTCTGGTCATGTGGTATTAAGGTCCAGGTTTGGTTTTTGATTAAGGCATTGTATTCATCTTCCATGGCTCTTCTCCACTTAGGGTCCTTCAATGCCACAATTGAGTCTTGGGGTAAAGAGGTTTCAGGTTGAGTAGATGTTTGGTAGACTTTTGGTTTAAAGATTCCTGCCTTTGATCTTGTGATCATAGGATGTAAAGGTAATTCCTTTTGAGTGTTGGAGGCTTGAGTGTTTGGTTCTGTTATAGCTGGCAGGTTGCAGTTTTCTTCTGTGGAGTTTGATGGGAGTTGAGCAGGGGATTGGTTGGCTGACATAGTGTTGAGGTTCAAATTCTCACATGCTTCATCTTGAACAGGATTTGAGAGCTGTTCTGAGTTTCCAGTAGTGGCCTGAGATTGACTATGAGCTGATTTTTGCTGTGTTGACTCAGAGGGGACACTTGTGGAAAAAGACACAACTTGAAACTTTTCAAGGACTGTGGGGGACACATTTTGGTCAGTGAGCCTATACTTGCAGAAATTTGAGTCATTTTAAAAAGGGAATGAGCTTTCATTAAACTTGACACTAGCTGAAATGTAGACTCTTCCTGAATGATGCATGCAAACATAGCCTTTATGACTGATACTAATACCCAGCAGTATGCATTTGGATGTATGGAAGTCAAACTTATGCTTGTTGTAGGGTCTCAAGTATGGATAGCATTCACAACCAAAAACTTTGATTTGTGAGTAATCTGGTTTGGTGAGATATAGTAGCTCAAAAGGAGTTTTGTTTTCGAGTGTAGGTGAGGTCAGTCTGTTTATGAGATATGTGGCATAGCTGAAGGCTTCTTGCCAATACTTTAAAGGCATTTTTGCTTGAGCTAACAATGCTAGACCAGTTTCCACAATATGTCTGTGTTTTCTTTCCACCTTTCCATTTTGTTCATGTAAATATGGGCATGAATGTCTTAGAGTTATTCCTTCTCTTTTTAGATATGGTTCAAATGTTTTAAACTCTCCACCCATGTCTGTCTGTAAGGCTTTGATTTTCAGATTTAACTGATTTTCTATTTGAGTTTTGAACACAATGAATGTGTCAAGGGCCTGTGATTTTGCTGTTAGAGGAAACAGCCATGTGTATCTAGTTCTATCATCCACAAAGGATATGTAATATTTATGTCCATGGGTTGATGGGATAGGTTCTGGTCCCCAGAGGTCACTGTGAACCAATTTTAAGGCTGTGCTGGTTTTGGTTTCTATGCTTTTGAAGCTTTGTTTAGCTTGCTTTCCATACTGACAGGCATTGCAAAATGAAGGAAAAATGTTTTTATTGATATTGAGCTGATTACATGAAAGTAGAGTGTTTCTTAGGACTGACAAATTTGGATGCCCCAGCCTATAGTGCCAAAGATCCATATCATTGGTTCTAAGGTTCCTACTACTTGCTTTATCAGCCTCACTAGACTCAGCTACACTGGTACTGACAGACTCATTACTACCAACACTGAAATTGAAACACATCATTGACATAGGATTGCTAATGTAGCTTATTGACTCAGACTCTGAAAAGGAGGATAACTCAGCAGCATATGTGACCTTGTTGCCACTCAAATGAGTAGGCATGCATAGTAGCTCGTATAGTCCATCTCTAGCCACTCCTTTCACCAGAATTTTCCCTTGGCTCTTGTCCTTGATGAAGCAAACAGATTTATGAAATTCAACATTAATATCATTGTCAAGAAGCAATTTGGAAACACTAATAAGGTTCTTTGCAATATCAGGTACACAGAGAATATGGTTTAGTTTGATGTGCTTGTGTGGGTTGTAAGTAGGTAACATAGAGTAACCAATGTGAGAGATGTGAAGTTTATTACCATTACCAACAGTGAGCTTGTCATTACCTTGGTATTCTGAGTTCAAGTTCATGTTCCCAATGGCATTGGTTACATGGTTTGTTGCACCACTGTCTAGGTACCAGGCATTGCTGCTCTGTCCTTCTGCTGAAGCCATGTATGCCCCTCTTCTCCTATTTGGTTGTGGCACATAATTTTTCTTGAACCTATGCCAGCATTCAGCAGCTGTGTGACCCATTTTGAAGCAAATCTGGCATGGACCCTTTGACTCAAAGCCCTCATTTTCTGCAACAGCCTTGCCTTTCCCTTTGTCTTGAGCATTTTGGTTTGCCTGACCAAGACCACCACTTCCACTATTTCCAGAGCTACTACCAGGGGTTCTAAAGACTATTCCAGGTTGCTGTTGATTACCAAATCTTTCATCATACCCCCAGTTCCTTCTACCATTTCTCATTTGTGTGAAGTTGGCCTCAAGTGACCCTGTGCTGAGGTTTTGTTCAGTTCTAGTTTCTTGGCTGAGGAGCATTCCATACACTTCTGATAATGAGGGAGTTTCTGGCATAGAGTTAATATTAGTGACTACAGAATCATATTCAGGTCCTACTCCAGCTAAAACACACATAATGAAGTCCTCATCAGTCATGTTATTTCCAGCTGCTCTAAGAGTGTTTAGGATAGTTTTCATTCTGGAATAATAGTCATGAATTGTAAGGGACCCCTTTTTGGTGGTTTGAATATGTGTTCTCAGGTATAGAACTCTAGCTCTTGTTCTTGCACCATATTGATTGGCAAGGGTTGTCCATACTTCACATGAAGTAGAACAATCCACCACAGTGCCAAGCACTCCTTCACTGAGTGATGAGAGCAACCAGCTCAGAAGAATGTGGTCTTGTTTCTTCCAGATTTGGTATTCTGGATTTGTGGTGGTGATAGTAGTTTGATTAGGTCCAGGATTAGTGAAGCACCTGGGGGGACAAATATGGCTCCCATTTATGAAGCCTTCGAGCTCATTTGCTCTTATGCTGGAAATCACTTGTGATTTCCAGAGCATAAAATTGTTCTGTGTTAGCTTGATAGGATTGGTGAACACATATGTGTTGCTGGTGATGTGTTAGGTAGGAGATGCATTCACTATGGTCATATTTCTGGTGTTGTTGTTTGGATTCTGGTCATCAACATTTTCTGGTTGATTTTGATTCAAGTTTTGGTCGTCTGGATTTTCCAGTGTTTGATTCATGTTTGTTTGTGAATTTCTGCTGCTTTCCATAGCTTAAAGTTGCTCTGATACCAACTTAAATTCTTGATGAATTGCTTGAATATGTAAGCAGCAGAGAAACAAACATGCCTTTCTTTTATTAAAAGAAGCTTAAAAATGAAATACAATTGTTTCAAATATTTATACATAAACTAAAGACAACGGTTGCTGGCTCAAGGAGCTACTGAAAATGAATAAGACAAAGAATGACAGCTGCACAGCCAATCATTGAAAACATTCTAGAAATTTCCAGCTTGCAGAGTTCACATGTTGATATTCCTCACCATAACAGTTTTGCCAGCTCATAGGATACACCTCACCTTCCTCATCAGCTGCTCTTTGGACATGGTTGCTCAGGTGGCATGCCAGCAGGGCCTTGGGATCAAATGCTGGTTCTTCACAACCTGAATTCTCAACAATCCTCAAGTTTTTTCACAATGCGGTCGAAACAGAATAGATAGGAAGCTGGTTCTTTGATTGCATTCACCAAACATTTTTCAATCGGTTCTAAAAGTGGTTTAAAAATTTCTTTTAAACAGTCTTTTAAAATGTCTTTTATAATTTCCATGCTATTTATCTGCAAATAAAAAAGTTGATCTCAGTACGCTATAAGCAAAACAACGAGGCTTGATCACAAGATCGAAGGAGGACGGTTAATTACCTTTTTCTGTTATGTGAATACACGTCTATTGACACCAGCTTTGATCAATAAGAGCAAAATGCAAACGCCGGGCTTCAAGAGTTTTAAGTGGCCTTTAGCTGCAGAATAGAAGATGACAAATAAGGTAAAACGTTCCCAGCAAACGTGATATGTGGTGGACTTAAAATGATACCTTATTTGGGATGATAAAGGTTGGGGTAAATTCTCTTTTGTTCTCAAAATTTTGAACTTATTATCAGTTGTAGTATTTGTATTTTTAAAAATTACCTAAAACATGCATGTCATTACTTTCATAGCTAATGAACATATCATTTCAAATATAAAATACTATAAATTAAAAATCAAACAAATCTATCATGCAACAAACGAAAAGTAAATACTAATAATTAGGTTTTAATGGAAACTAATATAAAACATAGAGGTTTTAATTAATTTTTGTGATTTCTTTTAATGTTCGATTTAGAATTGAATAATTTGTATAAGGAAAATAGACTGCAAAATAAGTTTATATGCCGAACTTAAAATAGTTTTATTATTAGTAATCATATAATTATCAAATTTTTAATAAAATTTATTTGAAAATTGACCAATTGCGTTTCATGAGGAAAACAGAGAGCATAATGGACTTATGTTGCGACTTGGGATTGAAAGGCCAGAAGGTAGGACGATAGAAAAATTAGTTTTATTTTTAAAGTATGCTCAACTGAAGTGACTTGGAGGTGATTGCCGTTAATCAATTATCTTTAACTTAAGAATTATTACAAATAAATGGCAAAAATAATTTAATAAAAATTAGTGTAAAAGGTTACGTTTGACAGACAGGGTTGGATTAAACTAATTACTAGGATTTAACTAAATTAGATTGGATTGGATTAAACTTGATTGCATTATATAGTCTTATATTTGCTACAGTACCGGATTAGACTATGTTAAATTATATTTAAATAATATTAAATAGCATTTAAATTGATATTTGAATATAAATATCAATTATTTATGAAATTTTATAATCGCAATTAAAACAAATTAAAAAAAACAATTAATAAGAAAATTAAATATATTGTAAATAAGTTATTGGATCGTCATAATATGATAAACAAGCAAAATTAAATAAAACAAATTAAATATTTTATTAATTTTTATAAAATATTTAAAAATATTTTATAAAATCAATTAATTCATGGTATTATTAATTTTCATGATTGTTTTTAATATTATATTAGTGATTATCAAATCTAATACAGTCAAATAATGCAATAAATTATTAAATGGTTAATTTTATTGATAAATTATTAAATTACAAGTAATGAAAATTTAATCTCAAGAGTTTTTTTTTTTTTTTGAATGGAAAGTACCTTCATTTCACTTCAAAGAAGAAAATAAATACAACAGGTGGGGAGGGTATGAACCCATCCAAACATTAGTTTCGAGCATCTCTAAAGCTAGCTTAGCTAAAGAGTGGGCTATCGCATTACAAGATCTATGAGCATATTGGACACAACCTGAGTTAAAGCTCTTCAAAATTCTCTGCACATCTGAAATGGTCCAAAAGATCTCGGATTTGCAGCCCCGATTGTTGTTAACTAACTTAACAACCTCTTGAGCATCTGATTCCACAATCAAAGACTCTATACAAGCATTCCTTGCAACTTGAAGCCCCCATTCGATTGCTTCTGCCTCTGCTAAACACACATCACTATAGAACTTGGAAACTTTGACTGCAGCTGCAATCACATTCCCATTGTCATCTCGGATAACAGCCCCTAGGCCTGCAATTTGCTTCTCCGAATTGGTGGCAGCATCTACATTAACCTTAAAGAATCCTTTTTGGGGAGGATTCCAGGCCCTTAGCACTGGAGATCTTTGGTTGCCTATATGAGTGGCTTCTTCTAAACTTCCGACCTTAGAGACTTGGGGGCTTTCTTTTACTCTTTTAAAAATCCATTTGTTTCGAGCATTCCAAATCATCCATAAGATCGAAACCAGTAGCTCAATATCATCATTACTCCTTCTCAGCTTCAGGCCAATCAACAAGCTTAAAATGTCTTGATCAACACACTCCTTCAAATCATCCTCAAATCTGGTAATTTTCCAGATTTTCTGCACTACCTTACAGCCCATTAGAGCATGAAAAACTGTTTCCAGCTTGTTGTTACAAATTTGACACACAGGCTCCTGAATCACCTTCCTTTTCCATAGGTTTTCGGCCGAAGGAAGAAGATTTTTTAGAAGTAAAAGTACCAATTTAATTAGATCATAGATAATACATAAAAAAATAAATTTTAAGTAAATCATAATAAAAATAATTATTCAATCAATTAATATTAGGTGTAAATTAAAAAAATGACATAAATTAAAGTGTCATAAATGGACAACTTTTTTCTTTAATCTTATCCCAGCTAAACCCATGTGTAAATTAGGATTATTAATCTCATAATTTTTAAGATTAAACTCAAATTTAGTCCCCCTTAATCCAATTAAACCAAACTTGCCAAATATGAGATAAATATTTAAATTCCAAAATTAGTCCAATCCCATGCTTAGGGCCAGTTTAGAAATGTTGTAGTTTTTAAAATAATTGTTATTAACGGTGCTGTAGAAATAATCAACTGTAAAGAGAATCAGATAAGTGTTTGATAAATTTTGTTTTCAGAAGTACGGTGAGTTTTGAAATCAGTTATGAACATTTGGTAAATTTTACTGTTAAATTACTGAGAGAAAATAAATGACTAAAATGCACATTATGTAGGATAAAATTTACTTATACTAAAAATATGTATGTATAATATTTTTAATTGTGTACTATATAATTTTTACTAAAAATAAAATTTATAGTATATTGATTTTATTTTTTATTTCTTTATCTGAAAACAATTGATAATTAAATTTATAATATAGTGAAACAAATTTAATAATAATTCGACCAACAAATTTATATTGATGAATTATTATAAATATTTATTAAAACATTGATTTTGTTTCTAATTTGAATAAGGATAATTTAGGGTTTATGTAATAATTTTAAGGATATTTATAGAATTGTATTAAAAGATAAAATTTATTCTCAAAAGTAGAATCTAAAAAATACTACCTCTCTATTTTTCAAAATCAGTTGTAAGAGGAGTTGATTTAAAAAATAATAATTTTAATTTTTTTCACCAAACATTAAAATTAACTTTTAAATTTTTAAAATTACTTTTAATCCTCTAAAAAATAATCCCAAATTGACGCTTAATCCAAGCATCCAAAATCGGTCTAAAAAGTTGCACTAAAAACAAGCTCGTATAGCCATTGGAATTAGGTAAAACAAAAATCAAATTAAGAGCCTATGAAACAATAACATCTCATACCTTCTTCCTTATATATCCTCAATCACTGCTGAAAGCTCCAGTTAGAGAGTTGCACAAGTTCGGAGAAAACTAAAAGCTGCATCTAGCAATAAAAATAAACGTCAGATCAAAACAACATAGCATATATCCAGCTAAGTAACATCATATATAACTCCTTGTTCTCAGTCAAATCTTTCATTCTTAGGAGGATAAAAAAAAAATTGAAATAATAACTGTAAGTGATATAGGAAGCAAAAGTAACATACCAAAACGAGAGCAGCTAGCTCACAGATCTGGTGACTTCAAGAGCATGAAAAATGATTGAGGTTTAATAGCAAGGTCCGGGTCATGTTTCATAAGTTGCTATTGACTTCGTGGCTTCGCTTTTCTTTGTTTTTTTTTCGTTTTTTTTTTGTTTGTTTATATATACCTTACCCCCTTTACCAAACACCATTTTAGTATTTCTTTAGCAGTCCCTGTAATTATTTGTAAATAATAAAAACTTAAGTTTTAAAAATTTTATACAATAAGCCCCAATTAAAATATAATAATTTCAAAATTCTAAAACGTTTATTTGGCATTTTCTTCAACAATCCCTATTATTTTCTATAAATAATAAAATCTCCAAGTTTTAATACTTTTATGTAATAAACCCAATTAAAATATAATAATTTTAAAATTCTAAAAACTTTATTCTCTCTATCTCCTTCTCAATCAATTTTAAATTTAAGTTTCATTCTTTATAATTTTAAATTTAAGTAATAGAATAAATATTATATAATTTATTTTTTATATCAAACAAATAATAGTTCGGCTTCGTACGTGGGATAAAGTATAAGTAATTTTACATAATCTCAAATTTACGTATAGAAATTTATTATTTTAAAAATATTATTTATAAACTCTATAATGAATTTAAATGACTATCCAAGTATTTATTTAATATTTATTTATTTTTCATTTTAATATTGTCAAAATTTATATAAAACCTTATCTAATTTTCTGTTACACTAAATATAAAATAGTATTATTAAAATATAATTGGATTTTTTAGTAAATGGAAGTGGAGAGTATTTTACCAAGTTAAAATAATCCATCTATATTTTTAATATATAAATATGTTCGTTTACCAAATTACTTTTGATAATAAAATATTTAACGGATCAATGTGTCAAAATTTTGACATTTAATTTTTTCTTATTCTTTTAGTAAAAATAAATGACATTTAATTTTTTCTTATTCTTTTAGTAAAAATAAAGGACGACGTCGTTAATAATCAAATGATTACATCCAGGCCTTTACAACTCATAAGTTGAAATAGTCTTTACAACTCATAGTTTGAATCTAACGGCTGGATCACAAAAAGATAAAAATATAAATATAAAAAAACTGTTGCATTGTAGCTTAATCCATATTCTATATTAGTGTGAATTGAAAGGTGGAAAGTGAAATGGTGCACGTGCCTTCTCACCTATGATGAGGGGGTAATTTTTAGAAACCTTTCGTGAGGTTTAAGGTCACTCAGATTGACTATATTTCGCTACTACCAAATACCTCCCTGCCCATTTGTACTCAGTTTAGCATCTTTTGGATGGTTGAGGGTACTTTGGTAAAACTCATTTAAAAATAAAAAAAATTCAAAAGAAATTCTAAAAGAAGCTTTGTATCTGGGTTATCTTTGGAGTTGTCGTGGGAATGAATTTGAATCTAAAGATTTTCATTCTCTTATTTTATTTATTTCCCCTAGGAATGAATTTAAGCCTTATTTTTATGAGACTCATTCTTTTTAAATAAAGGCAGATATCTCCCCCACATATTTGAGGTATATTTTTAAAATTAATGTTTAATATATCTGTGGATTGTATTATAAATATTTATGTCTAAAATCTCAACAGATTTCACAATATATATATAGTAACGTAATTGATGAGGGATCCGTTAAGTTATCAAATTAAGTAGGATTAGCAAAATGAAAAAAAAAAACACATTATGATTGGAAATATGGAACTGGAATTGTGATTATAATAGGAACTTTAATTGAAATTGTAATTGTAATTGCAACTAGAATTGTAATTGCGATCGGATATGTAATTATCAATGTAATAGAAGTTGTTCTTGTAATTGTTACGGCTATTGCAATTGTTCTTGTATAATTGCAACTGTGTTTTTAATTTTAATAACAATTAATAATACAATTATAATTGTGATCATAATTGCCATTGTAATTACAATTGTATCTTTTAAAAAATTGCAAATACAGTTGCTATTCTATTTATTGTTACAATTACAATTTTATTATCGTTATTCTTATTGTAATTGTTGTTAAATATTATTAAAATAAAGTACACTTGTTATTGTAATTATTATTGTAATTGGGATTAAAATTGTAATTGTAACAAAGTAATTGGAATTACAATTGAAATTAAAGTTGTAATAGTTGTTTAAATTAAATTTGGAATTAATAATAAAAAATGAAATTGAAATTATTGATGTAGTTATTGTAATTGCAATTGTAATTTTAATTGTAATAAGTGCAACTGAAATTATCAATCGTAAATATAATTAAAATTGTAATTAGAATTGTTCACACAAACAATTACCGAAACATTTGTCCATGTTATTTTTTATTTTTGAAAAAGAAAGAGAAGCAACAGTAACCAATTTTTTTAGAGTAGTATTAATGTTGCGTTTAATTGTCAATAATCTGAATGGGTTGGAATGTGAATGAGTTAAAATGAGAATGAGCTGTAATGGAAACGGGGAATGGAAATCGGAATAAGTTGTTTACTTTAATTGTAGGAATCAGAATCAGAATGGGCCGGAATTCTATTGATGTGTTTATTTTATCCAGGAGTAAGAATCAGAATAAGTTAAATTATTTCAAGTTACCAAAATGTTGTTAGTTAATTATAATATAACTATTATTATTATCATCGTTGTCGTCGTCGTTATCATCATTATCATTATTATTAATTGTGATTTTTATTATTATAAAAATGATTGTTAATAATAATATTATTAAAAATAATATCATTAATAATTTATTAAAATACCTTTTGTTAATTATTGTCATTTGATGATGGTGGTGGTGGAGATGACGACGACGATGATAAATAATAATAATAATAAATAAATAATAAACTAATAATAGTAACAATTAATATATTAATAACAATAATGACAACAACAACAATAATAGTAATTTTTATAATATAAATAATAATTAAAATAAAAATAATTAATAATTATAATAATTATTATTACAATAATAAATAATAGTAATAATTAATAAATTAATAACAATGACAATGATAATAATAATAATTTTATAATAATATAAATAATAAAATAACAACAACAACAATAACTAAATTCCATAATAATAATAATAATAATTTTCAGTTTTTTTAATTTATATTTTTTAATTTCCAAAAAAGATATTTTGGGTATATTTAAAATACAATAGGGATAATTTTGTTATTCTAGGAAATGAGATTTCCATTTCCCAACTCCTCTTAAGGAATCGCAACTCTAGCAATCAATCTAAAATTTATGAGGGGACATGAATATGATTATTTGTTCAAACAATATTATTTTAATTTAAAAAAACAAAAGAAATGGGCCTCGCATTATTATTTGTTTAAACAATATTATTTTAACACAAATGACCAAAATAAATTTTATAGTCACTAAAAATTTAATCATCTATATATATGTTATAACATAAATATGAAAACAACATGTGAAAAAAAATACAAAGGCACCATTAAATATGATGTACAGCACTAGAATAGTCTTTGTTGTAGGTCCCTTTTTTTACATTTAAAATTTTGTAATAATTTAAATAAAACATTAGAAGTGGGTCTCACATATAATTTATTGTATAATTTTTTCAAACAATAGTATTTTAATACAAACGACCAAAACAAACTTCATATTCACTAAAAATTAATCATATATATATATATTATAACATAAATATGAAGACAACGTTTGTTGTACAGCACTAGAACAATATTTGTCGTAAGTCTTTCTTTTGCATTTAAAATTTCGTAATAATTTAAATAAGAGAAAAGAAGTGGGTCTCACATTAATTTATTGTATAATTTTTTCAAACAATATTATTTTAATACAAACGACCAAAATAAACCTCATATTCACTAAAAATTAATCATATATATTATAACAAAAATATGAAAACAACATTTGAAAAAAATACAAAGGCAATGTACAGCACTAGAACGATCTTTGTCGTAGGTCCCTTCTTTTACATTTAAAATTTCGTAATAACTTAAATAAGACAAAAGCAGTGGGTTTCACATACAATTTATTATATAATTTTTTCAAACAATATTATTTTAATATAAATGACGAAATACAAAAACACCTTTAAATTTGTTGTAGAGCACTCGATCAATCTTTGTCGTAGGATTTAAAATTTCATAATAATTTATATAAGACAAAAGAAATGGACCTTACACATAATTTATTGTATAATTTTTTCAAACAATATTATTTTAAAATTTAATAATAATTTAAATGAGACAAAAGAAATGGGTCTCACATATGATTTAAATGAGACAATATTATTTTAATATATATGTGTATATATATATATGTATGTATACATATTATAACATAAATATGAAAATAACATTTGAAAAAAATACAAAGACACTTTTAAATTGTTGTAGAGCACTCGATCAATCTTTGTCATAGGTCCCTTCTTCTGCAATTAAAATTTCATAATAATTTATATAAGACAAAAGAAATGGAGCTTACACATAATTTATTGTATAATTTTGTTTTCAAACAATATTATTTAAATATAGACGACCAAGACAAATTTCATATTCACTAAAAATTAATCATATTTACATTATAACATAAGGCAATTCCTAAGTTACATTTTGTGTAACTTACGGCCCGGCAAATCTTGAGTGTTAAATGTGCTTGTATCCAATCCAACGGACGACATCAAATTTATCATAAAGTAGTAACGAATGATAACCCGACTGAACTGGTTGTTTCAATTGATGGGCTACTTGTCCTTGCCTTTCTCTTAAGAATCTAAGCAGCGAAGAACTTGACTTGGAAATTGGTGAGGAAGGACTGTTCATCAGAGATGAGTCTAGAGGCGGCGACCTCCCAAGCGGCGTCGGTCCGTTGAACCTGAACGAGCCACTAATTCGCTGCCACACCGGTGCATAATTAGTTCTTGTGATTCAAGACATGAACAACTTGCTCCACCTGGATTTGCAAGTCCATCTGCATAAAATGACAAATTCGGTGGTGGATTTTGAGGAGGATGGTCTTGGAGGAGATGAAACTCCTCTTGCTTAACATTTGGGTCTTCCTAATTTTTGTTTCTTCAGACAAATGCAAACATTTGTGATTCATTTCACTGAGACCCACTAGAAAGTCCTCAAATCTCTAATACCCGCTTCTTTAGGAAGATCTTTCACTTAACCAATCACAAAAAAGATGTCTTTACTTAAAAGTTCAGGAAAAGGCACAAAGGAACATCAAACATAACCGACCACAGAAAAAATCCAATTTTTAGTTAAATGGTTAAAATTCAATAAAGTTAAGAAAGCATGTTTCACTCTTTCAGGGATTGCATCCCTTGTCAATCAATCTTTTCTTCGTGCATGGTTCAACCTGAATATGTCATTCAACACGTAAAAGCTTCCCTGAAGTTTTGGCATCAAATGGAACATCTGCTGAACCCACAAGTTGGAGATTATCGGAGACAAAAATAAGCACGCTGCCAGCGGGACTACAGAGCTGGCAATTGATGGTGGTGATGGAGTGTTGGGATGGCTAGTGAACTCAGCAACGATATTTTGCGAGTCTACGCCTCCCTCTCTTTTTTAATTTCGCATTTACTGTTTCCGCTGGAGACTCACGTGACCGAGAGAGAGAGAGAGAGAGGAGTCTTCTTAATTTAATGTTTAGAATTTAATCGTGAAACGACCTCGTTTTTATTTATTGCCACGGATTATACAAGGTAATCTTTTACGCTACGTTTGGAAGATATAATTGGATTAAATTAGAGTAGATTATATAATACTATCTTTTGTTTGGTATAATATTGAAGAAGACTATGCTAATTTAATTTAATAAAGCTAAATAACTATTTAAATAATATAATATTTTTAAATTATATTGACAATTGTTTACTTTAATATTTAATATCTAATACTAGTTTAAGTAAATTAAAGAATAAAATTTTGATATTCTATATAAAATAAAATTACATGTTGAAAAAATTATGAATTAACTTCTATGTTTAATTTTTTCTAAATATTAGGTTAAATGAAAAATAAAATAGTGAAAAAAAGGACACAAATTCTTCATTTAATTTTATTCCACCTAAATCCATATAAATATGAGGACTAATAATTCTAATTTTTTTGACTAAATTTTAGTCTATCCTATTAGTTCATGACACCTAAACATACCTTAGGATTAAACTATTTTATTAATCTTAAAATATAATCCAATCGCGCAATTTATCCAACCTTCCAAACATAACCTACTCTTTTACCATCGGTCTCCAACCGTTTCAACCAATTACAATTTCCTTACTGTTATGTACATGTGGCATATTTTTACTGGTTGACTAATTAAATCACGGGTTGTAACTTACAGTAAAACGTAACTTAGGGTGACCCCATAACATAAATATGAAAACGACATTTGAAAAGAAAAATACAAAGGCACCTTTTTATTTGATGTACATTACTAGAACAATTTTTGACAAAGATGTTACAACCTAAAGAATGAAAAGGTCTAAAGTTTTAGGGTGAACATGGACCAATTGATGACACGACATTGTTTTACAGCTCAATGTCGTTAATTAATATATATAATTGAGTAATTTCATCTCTATATTAAGCACGCACTGCCTCAAATTGCATGCAAATACAAAAACAAACTTCTGAATTTTTTTTTTTGAATTTTTAGGTTAACAATTGATTTTTTATTTTTATTTTTTTGTTTTTATTTAACAATTAATTTTAATCAAATCTTAAACTGTCGTAATCAATTAAGTTTTTTCATTATGACTCCTTAGCTAAATTTTGCTCCTCAACTAGATTTTGGATCTGTAATAAATAAAAAATTGGTAACATTTGTTCCTTTAAGATATAGAATAACCGAAACATTGGTTTTTACATTTTGAATTTTTCTTGAATTACTATTTTAAAAAATGATGTTAAATAAATCTCACAAAATATACAAAGCCATCTAACATCCAAATATTGATTACATTTGTTTTGTATTGTTGGAATTGATAAGAATATGTGTTGACGATGACAGTTTGAATTAGTTAAGTTAGTTATAGTGATGTGGCAGTCTAGTCAGCAAAGCATTTGTTAGCTTGTTTAAGTTTGTTATTCTGTTTCTTAGGTAGATAACATACACGTGAAAATGATGTATGAGTTAAGAAGATTCTGGACAGCAGTATATAAACTTGTAATCTCATTCTGTTAGTGAGTTGAATAAAATGAATTCTCTTTAATGAATTTTCTCTCACTTTCACTCAAATTTTCTCTGTAAACAAACACTCTGAATCAGCTGATCAATCTCTAATTTGGTATCAGAGCCTTGAATAACTTCTCGTTCGTGGCTTCTTCAAGTCTTAGTACAAATGTTTCTTCCGCAATTTCAACATTTACTTTCGCAACTCCACTCAAGCTTGAGAGATCGAATTACACTATATGGAAGTCTCAGATCCTCTTAGCCATTCGAGCAAATGATCCGGAAGGCTTCCTTGATGGATCATGTACCTGTCCAAATTAGCTGCTGCCTGGTGAATCAACAAGCACAGATGCTGCAATCATCTTAGAAAATCCTGTTTACACTACTTGGAAAAGACAAGATCAGATGATCCTGAGCTGGCTTTTATCTTTAATCAGTGTGGAGATCTTGAGCATTGTGGTAAATTCTAAAACTTCTCGAGAACTTTGGATGAGTTTAGAGGAACAACTTGGATATGAAACAGCAGCTAAGAAAGTGCATTTAAAGATGTTGCCAAATAACCTTAAGAAATGATCCATGTCAATTACTGAATATTTTTGTAAACTAAGGTCAGTAACTGATGAATTAGCAATGGCTGGAAGTCCAGTTAGTTCTCTTGACTTCATTACACATTTGATCTTAGGTCTAGGACAGCCTTATTATCCTGTTGTGGTTTATATTAAGGCAAATGTTCTTAAAATGAGCATTAATGAAGCTTATTCTATGTTGCTATCTCATGAAGCTAGACTTGAGAGTAATCATTCGAGTGCAGCTAAGGAAACTAAGTTGAATTTTACGGCTAATATGGCTCAAACTGGTAATAATCAAAAGAAGTCAGGAAATAATGCTAATTGGAATACCAACAACCAGGGAAATTGGAATGGAAATTTTGTGAATAGAAATGGGAATGGTAACTTTAACAATAGAGGAGGTTATGGATCTGGCAGAGGTGGCTATATGGAACAAAACTCAGGGAGAGGCTGGTTTGGAAATCAAGGAAGAGGTTCATACTCTGGTGGTTCTAATGGAAATACTGGTGGATTTGCTGGACATGGTGGTTTTAATGGTGGAAATCTGGGATTCTTTGGTGGTTTTGGTAGAGGAGGTGGCAGGGGAAACATTACTTGCCAAATTTTCTTTAAACCAAATCATTCAGCTGTTGATTGTAAGAACATATTTAATAGAAATTTTATTCCACATTCACAAATGCAGAATCAAGGGCCAAGAGCTGCTTATGTGACTACCTCAGAAGGAGTTGCTGATCAGGGGTGGTATCGGGACAGTGGAGCCACTCATCATCTCACCAACAATGTGCAAAATCTGGTTGAAGGTAATCCTTATAATGGCACTCAATTATTGTTTGTTGGAAATGGTCAAGGTCTCACTATCACACATATTGGCTGCACTTATCTTTCTACTTCTTTTGGCACACATTTATCCTTAACCAATACTTTGTGTATTCCTAAAATAACCAAAAACCTCATCAGTATATCTAAGCTTCTTTTAGATAATAACATAATCATTGAATTTTGTTCCACCATGTGCTTTATTAAGGACAAGAAGGAGGGAACTTTGCTGGTACAGGGGATTGTTGAAGGTGGTTTTTACAAGCTACTGTCACTTGATGTCTCATCTCTTCACTCTACAGCCTACAATTCAAATCTCTCTAAACCGAGTTCCATGTTGTCATTTTGTTTTGATAATAAAGTTGTAAACTCTCTACAAGAGTCAAACAATCATGTGTCAAAGTTTAACAATGTAGATACTTCTGAAGCTTTTTCATGTTCTATCTCTGGAAATTCTTCTAGAGTTGGAAAAATATCAGTTCAGTTGTTGCATAATAGATATGGTCATCCCAATAAACATGCTTTGCAAACAATTGTTAAAAATCTTCCCTCACATTGTCTCTCGAACCAAGTTATTAGTTTTTGTGATACTTGTCAGTATGACAAAATGCATCAGCTTCATTTTTCTATTACTACCATTAAAACAAAAGCACCACTTGAACTCTTATACACAGATTTATGGGGACAGCTCTTGAATATTCAATGAATGGATACAGATATTACATCTCATTTGTGGATGATTTTACACGTTATTCTTAGATCTTTCCTCTCACAGCAAAGTCATAAGCCTTAGAAACCTTCAAACACTTCAAACTTCTTGTTGAAAAACAGTTTTCTTTACCTGTCAAAACACTGCAGTCACAATACTTAGTCTTGTGGTAAATTCTGATTCTTCTCATAAACTTTGGACTAATCTTGAAGAAAATTTTTGGATTAGAAACTATGGCTAAGAAAGTACACTTAAAAATGATGTTAAGCAATCTCAGAAAGGGATCAATGACAATAACTGAGTATTTTGCCAAACTTAGAGCTGTAACTAATAAACTTGCTCTAACTGGTAGCCTTGTTTCTACTCTAGACTTTATTACTCATCTAATCTCTAGATTAGGCCAGCCATACTACCCTGTTGTTTTGTATATTGAAGCTAATATGATGAAAATATTTGTCAATGAAGCCTATTCTATGCTTTTAACTCATGAAGCAAGAATTAAATTTAATCATCCGAGTGCAAATAAAGAAGCAAAGTTGAATTATGCTGCTCACATAGCTTAGGCTGGACCTAGTAATAACAATAAGAAGTCTAGTAATCAAGCTAATTACTATCAGGGCAACCAAGGTAACTGGAATAGAAATACTCATTGGTGTGGTAACAATGGAGGAAGAGGTGGCTTTGGCAGAGGTTTTTCAGGGCAAGGAAGGGGTAATTAGAATAATGGTGGTCATTGGAACAATGGACCTTGGAGTAGTAGTCGAGCAGGTTATAATTGTTCTGATATAAACATTATGACATGGTTGCTGGTGAACCTGTAAACATAACCACAAAAGTTAGAAGGCATAATCTTTTTATAAGAAACTCAAAAATGTATTAATGATGAAAATTTTAAAACAGATAGTGGACCAGCTGTTCACTAAGAAAACAAAAAACTGAATATTTGTGCTATAAAAAGGCACACCCAATCTCACCCCTATAAAAGGCTATAATCAGCTACAAATCCCTATCTCAAAACCCCATCCCAGTTTAGATGAATGAAGAAAAAAGATGAATCTTGAAACTCCTTAGAAAGTGAAGCAAGAAGATGAACTCTATCCCAAGCAAGCAATATGGCATATTTCTCCATTAATGGTTCAAATAAAGTGAATGGCTTTCTCTGATGAATGGGAAATTGTCAAGATCAATAGTCAAACTCACTCAAAGTAAACGAACTTAATTCTCAGAGGCTACTCATTCTAAGTCTTAAAGAAAATTTTTCTAATTTCTAAAGATTATATGGGGAAAAATCATTATTTTCTAACATGGAAAATTTGATACGGTGTTTAATGTCTGATCACAATCATAATATGAGTACTAACAAAAACATCTTTAATCGGCATGGTGCGAGTAAAACACCATCACTTCATCTTTGATGGAAAGATGATAATATAAGGAGATGGTGAAATGGTTTTGGTCCTGACAGCTTGTAATCAAAAGAAAACAAAAAACTACACTATTATTAATGATTACCGAAGCTACATAAGTATCAAAATCGGAAAGTAAACAATTGCAAAACACATCAATAACTGAAGGTTAGGTTCTAAAACTTCCGTATTTAATTTTCAGAGCATGTTATGTATTATTCAGAAATATGCTTTCACTTCAGGCACTTGACCAAGACGCATTAAACATAAAACGCGGCGTTTTCATGGACTAGTACATTCCATGCTTCCAAAGTTTATGTTTTAGACTGATTGGTTTGATACATTATTTGTTTATTGCGTTTTTCTTGCTTTAAATATTATGTTGGATTGATAAGTTTTGTACACATTTATATTGCTCGCAGCAAACAATTTATGACATTTAAAAAACTATCAACCGTCTATCAAAAGATTTCTACTATGAATATATATACAAAAAAAATTTTAATTTGGTCAATTTGTTCTCTTATTTATTTTTGTTCTATTTCTCTTTTCCTTCCCTTTCTTTTATTGTTTTATGGTACAAAATAAAAAAATAACCTTAAAATTTAAGGGTAAAATACTCATTTTACTAAAATTCCGTTTAATATTATAAAGCTGTCAAATGTCAATGGCATAGTACACGAGTGATACAAATTAAAAACAATAAATTGAAAGTTTTTATGCATTTTCCTTTTTTTTTTTTTTATAGTCGATTGAGATTTCCCTTCATATGTTTAAACCTATTGATTTCCTCAACGCTCATCCTGTTGGAAAATAACTCCTCAGTACTTGGAGTGTCTACTCCGTAGTAACAAGAAGCTATGATTGGTGGGCTTGCAGCGTACCCAAGTGCAGCCACCACTCCAGAATCTGGTACTGCAATCACGACATCACACTCAACAGGAGCCTCGGTAGCAAGTACTTCCCCAAAATGATACCTCGACTCATAAACCAAAAACAACAGAATTAGGCAAAGCAAAATAAATATGCTCAAAGATGCACTGCTTAGGTTCAGGGTGAGGCATCAAACAAGGTGATTGAATCCCATCTTTATCCACCATCAAAACTTCACCGGGATATACCTCTCTCTCTCTCTCTCTCTCTCTCTCTCTCTCTCTCGTATGTGGCCTCAATCAAATAGTGCACAAGTCTCTGACGCAAAAACCAGAGCACCATTACTCCTCGTACCCATCACCAACGGCATAAACCCATACGGGTCACGAACTGCAACAAGCTTATCCTCAGTAACAAACACCATTGAATAAGCACCCTCAAGCTTCTCACAAACATCCACAATCCTCAAAAAGAACGGCCTAGCTTTCGATATCGAAATCAAATGGAGAACAACCACAGTATCAGAACTAGTATTAAAAATGGATCCATTATCTTCAAGCTTAGCCCTCAAAGTATTACAATTAACTAATGTGCAACACCAACAGAACCAAACCTGTACCCAGCAACAAAAGGCTGCACATTCTTAAGCATAGAACTACCCGCAGTCGAATATCTAACATGACCAATGGCCATATCACCCGGCAATTGATCAAGTTTGGACTGATTAAACACATCAGAGACTAAACCAACACCAGTAATAGACTGAAGAACTTTGTTATTCACAGCAACTATACCTGCACCTTCTTGGCCACGATGCTGCAGCGCGTGTAGCGCCAAATAGCACAAACGCGAGGCCTCTGGGTCACCATAGATGCCCACAACACGACACTCCTCGCGGGGTTTACCGTCGTCGTCATCATCAAAACTGCCAAAACCGTCATCTGGGTATTCTTTATTTGTGGTGAAAAACTCAGAGATGGGGTTTTTTGATAGAACAGTGAAGTTTTTTTGGTGGGTTAAAGATTGTTGTTTCTGAGGAAAAAAAGGGTTTTTTTTGCAGGGTTTTGGAGAAAAGAGAAAGATGGGATTTTTGCGACGGCTTAGGGTTAACAGATGGGGATGGGTTTGAGAGAGGGCAGATGTTGGCGGTGCCTCTTGTGGTGGCTGCCATTAATGGCTGAATTTATTATATTTTATTTTATTTTTTGGGTTGCCTTGCTCAAAGAAAAAACAGAGGTGTGTGGAGGGAGGCAGTGGCGAAGGGTACTTTAAGTAGAGGGGAACTTGTTCTAGGTTTTTTTCTGGAATTGTGAGGGAATCTGATCCTGTATTTGTGCATATGATTCAATTACTTATAGGTGATACTGTTGTGTCACCACAAAATCTAATTGGGAAGCTTCAGCTGTCAATTTTTTTCCAAGGGTTAATTAGGTAGAACTTTCATGTCGTCGATTTTATTTGGAGATTCTAAAAGTAGTTTCCAAACAGAGAGATGGACCAAAATCAACAATGTGACACAGATACTTAGATTTTTTTCCTTGTGGGACACGAAAATTGATGCATGTTCCAATGCATTGCTCCATCAGAATTGGAATTAAACTTAGTTTGTATTCTCCTATTCCGAAAGCAAAACTTATAAGTGATATTCTAAGAAGAAGAAATTAAGAACCATGACAAATTTGATGATTCTAATTTGCTAGAAATATTGCAATCCAAAACTAAGAAAGTTAAAACCAATTATTAGAAGAAAAAAGTAGGACGGAAGCTCCCATAATATTGTTATGTGTTGTATGTTTTCAGTTTGTATTTCCCAATCAATAAGGAAAAGTAAGTACACATGTCACAAAATTTTAATAAAAAAGATTGGAGCAAATCTGTCAATCTTCTAATTAACTTTCTCTCCTTTCGAATTTCTTGAGTTTGGTAGAGACTGCTTAAGTGGTGTATCTATTATAAACACCTGAAGTGAAAGTTAATGTTTTAATTGTTAAGAAAAGTTAGAAGAAGAAATTTTTGTATAAGAGAATTGGGTTTAAATTTAGAATTCCTTGGGAGGAAATGTGTTAGAGTGCAATTTATGCACTAGTTTTGCATTGTTTACTTCCCTTAATATCGATGTTTTGCACTTAATAATAATGATTTACTTGTGTTTTACTTTTGTAGGTGCAATTCTATTGATTCGTGATAAAATTGAGTTATAAGATGATGTTTAAAGATGATTATTCTCTTGGAGAAATTCAGAGAGTCAGAAGAACTTTGTTGATAAGGCGTGGGCGCGTGCTGTCAACTGCGGACCTGCAGTTTTTAATTTAACGTGTTTTGTATTTTTGGTTATTTTTGTAATTACGAATTTAATATTTTAGATATTAGTATTTTATTTTAAATATAACTCTAAAAGAGAAGAGAGATATAGTATTTAAGGGAGGAATCTATTGTGAAAAAAGGGGGGATTTGGATTGGAGAAAAGAAAGAAACCCTAGATTTAATTTTGCTCTTCTCTCTATGAAGAACTAAACCTATTTTTCTGGTTGAAGGATAATGAAGCTTTGATTCATCACTACTGTGAGATCTTTCTTGTGCTTTAATTGTTTTATTGCTTTTTGGGTATTTGTTTATTCTCTGAATTATTTTTATGATTATGTTTGTTAATTAGGTAATTGGCCACTATTTAATTATCAACTTAATCTATTGTCAATTAAAGGATTCATCGTATGAAGAATTTAATGTTGGTGACAAATAACATAGCAGAGAGTTGTGTTGTGAAAATAAACAATCTAATTTAAATGAATCATCATATGTGTTGATTAGGATTTGGGTCTCTCTGGTTTTCGATTGAAAATCACATGATCGTATCTGGATTGTCTATTGATTAGGAAATAACCAATCGGTAGTTAAGGAGAGATTGGCTATTATAAATTCATAAGTAATAATAATCTATATTTGAATCAATGATCAGTAGTCGAATCAAGCTGAGTTAATTCCTTCAACCAGAGCTTTCTCCAATTTGAATTACAACTTTAATTTGCATTCTTGTTATTTTAATTTGATTTTATTATTGTCAACAATTCCCCCATTTTACGTTTTACGTTTCAAAAGGATTTAAATAATTACCGATCTCACATCACTATACACAATTTATTTAGAGTAGGAATTTATTTTTGTTGGCTTCGACACCCATCAAAATGAGTCTAAATTCCAATAATATAATTCAACACTATTTATATATATCATTAGTTGGGTGAAAAATTAATTTACATCCTTTGATGTGAAAAACTCTCTTGATCGTCTATTTTCATATGATGGTAATTTTTTGTTTAAAGTGAAGTTATTGGCACCCTTTCATTATCCTTATAAAATCCTACTTCAAATAAAATTACACTTAAAAACAATAGAATTAAATAATATAGTTTTTTCTTTAAAACAAATTACTCATCTAATTTTCTACAGGTTGCTTTGTATCTAATTAAAATAAATTGTACAAATTTAAAATAATCTATTATTTTTTTCAAATTTCTTATTGATTAAATATTTGTGTGCTTAAGATAGCTTTAAAATTATAAGATAAAATATATATAATTTAAGCCAATGATTAACATTCAAAAATTTATCTCTCATAAAAGTTTTTAATTTGTGCGTAGGGTAATAATAAAATTGCAAAAGAAATGAAAAATAGCGTAGCACTATTTTGAGTTTAAACAATAAAAAAATTAAATGAAAAATTAGAAGTGTATTAAAAAAAAGGATATTTTTGAAAATAAAATAAATATAATTTAAAAAAAAAATAGTTTCATCAGGGGTGCAATAGTTCAACTCTTTTGTTGATAAGTTTTAAGATGTTGGTATCCGTAGCTTAGTTTTTCCCTAATTATTGTATTAAAATGTAACAACAATGATGATCAACCCTAATTTCATGGAGGTCAAAGATTTTGGTCATGCCGCATTAATTAGTTCGGTCATACTTTCTACAAATTTATTTACATTTAATAATTTGACCAAGACTAGGTAAGGTGCCGCCTGGAGTCATATAATTTTTTATGTCAAAAGCGCGTTTCACTTCAATTAAGCCATAAATCTCGTTTAATATGCTCATTTGTATTTTTTTTTTAAAGTTTTATTAATTTTTTTGTTTTTAAAAATATTGTTTATTTATTTATTTTTTAATTTTTTTAAAAGTAAAGAGGCGGGTAAAGTTCAAATTCAATTTTTATCCCTTACGTCGTAGCCCCTAAGATTTGAACTTAGGTGACCAAATGTATAATAATAGGCATCTCAAATTTCATTTCTAATGATATGCAATTTATTAAGTGATTGTTAATCTTTACAAAATCCAAGTGAATTAATTGTATTATTTCACTACTAATTGATGAGTATCATATTATTTGGAATAATTTTTGAATAAAAAAATTGTGATGGATGAAATATTCTTTTGAGAATTTATTGACTTATCTCATTTATGATTTATTGTTGCATTTAAGTGATATTGCAAATAATTTTTCTGATAATATTATTGTTTTGACGAGTAAGTTTGGAGTAAATAATACATATGGCAAGTGTGAGGTTTGTTATTGCATATATTTTGTGGATCCATTTTAAAGCCAAAAAAAAAAGGCATTTCGATTCATTATGATTCCAGATAATTTCAAGTCATATGTCATTATTGGGATAAAAATAAAGTAAAATGGTTAAAACTATTTTTATGTAATTTATAAAAATTAATGAAGCAACTACAAAATTTTTTAACACGAAAAACAATTGAAATGTGTGTGGAAAAAGAAGAAAAAAATAAGGCATTTAAATATCTTCTTAAAAAATACGATTGAGTAAAATCATTTTAACATAATGCTCTTCCAAATACAATTCCACTTTTTTTTTTTATTGCAGTGGGATATTCCAAAATTGGCACAACTCATTAAGGATTCGGCAACTCAAATTTTATTTATCTCTCTACGCATTTGACAAATTAGAAAGAAAAAAATTCATATATCTTCTGTTCAAAAGAAACCTTGGTAAATATTGTAAAACAAATTACCAATTTTTTTAATTTATGCCATTATATCGTCGCTATTTTCTCGCCCACTTTCTTAAAATAGAATCAATATTTATTGATGGGTTGGGTTCCAGAGTAAGCACCAATTCAGCAAAATGGTTTTATAGCAGAAAAAGCACTTGTAAGACATTCAGAACACATTTTTCAATTTTGTCTTTTGAAAATGAGTGTTGATCAAAGAAAGAGAAACACACACACACACAGAGATTAGTGGCGAGATATATATATATATATTAATATATATATGTGTGTGTGTGTGTGTGTGTGTAATTTGTATAAATATCCCCATTAATTGTTGATAGTCCAACGGGTGAGTATATGCAAAAGGAAAAAATTGGCTTTCCTTTAAGACAAAATTGATTGTCACATGAAAATGTTAGCACACTTGCCACGCAACAAAAATAAAGATTCCAAGAACAACTTTATGGTCCCCTTTCTGTCCAAACGTATGTGATCGAAATTAGTGTAAACGACACTTGAAATATATATGTAGATCCCCACACAATTGATTAAATATTTATAGTAGGATGGAGTGATAAATAGTTTCACAAAATTATTGGAATTAACTATTTAATACATGAGATCTATCTCATTAAGTATAAAAGATTGAGTGGTACTTCAAAAGCATGACGTTGCTGGCAACAAATTTAATACAAAAGTTTAATTAATTATCCTAGTTGAGATAATAAAATCTCGTGTTGAAAACAAAAGCTTTGAGGTTCGAACCTTCTCATTCAAGAAAACCAAGTCAAAATATTACATCTTCCAGCACATGTCAAAGATTTTTTCAAAGGCAGACTGATAATTCAGGGTAAAAAAAAAAAAAAAAGGAATATATCCTATTCAAGACAGGTATACCTTGGACATGAAGTCTGAGTCCAGAACAAGAAGCACCTGGTTGATCTTTCAATTTCCAAAACCCAACAAAATCTTTGTCAAAATATATGATCTAGTCCCATATTAAGCACATTCCTAGCCGTATCAACAGGTTCAAAATATTTGTAGCCGTATCAACAAGTTCAAAATATTTTCCCTAAAATGACATAGAGATTCCACTGAAGTTGAGTTGTGAATGTCCCAACGTTCTGTAATTATATGGTTCAGGATACCATGCCTATTAATCTTTTTTTTTTTCCTTTTAAAAAAAGGAAGCCATATAAATAATGCTTAAAACATTATTTGCAACAAGGAACAATTATTTCATGCTTTCATGTATTAGAAACTTTCCAAAAATGCTAGCAAGAAAATGAAATGGAACTTTACCTAGTCACAGAATATGTACTGCTGTTAGCCCAATTGTTATGAAGTGGCTTCTGCATCAGAAGATTCCAGCTCCCACCAAGCATTGTTATCTCTCTTCTGAATACAATCTGCATCGCTAGGCATGAGTTATATCATTAATGTCTGCATCCACTTACATCATCCCAATCAAGTGCTTTTTCTCCACATCTGGATTATAAGTACCCTCTAATCTCTTCAAAACATCCCAGTCCTTCCATCACAACTTATACGACTTCCTTCCTTACTTCCCCATTAATAAATCGCTCCAAGAAAAAAAAGCATTAGCAATTCTCTTCAACACCCCATCATTCATATCCCCTACAACAACAATTTTCAGACACCTCAATGTTGCCTCTTGAAAGACCTCCACAAAATCTGAATCATCCGACACAACCACCAAACACCCAAACCTTCTTTTGTCCACCATATCCACCATATAATTCCTCAACAAAACATCGGCATCTTGTGGCTTATCTAACACCATCCCGACCCAAAACCATGCTCTTTTCAACTCATCTGCAAAACCATAACCCACTTTTGGAGTCAAAATTGCGCTTGCAGCCATGTTATATTTTTCCATCTTTATTGCCAACCAAAAGCACTCTCACCTTCCCTCTAGCTGATTCTATTTGATTCGACCTTTTCTTTTGTTCACCCTCATGAATTTGCCTAAAATGATTAACAAGTTTGTCATTATTATAAAATCTCCTTCCACAATCACCAATATATACGGCTTAGTAGGCCTAATTACACCCTTGATTTCTAATTGGTTAAACAATTCTCTTTCTTTCTTTGCTCTCTTACAACTTGAGGCACATAACTAAACGCGTGGCTATTAGCATTTGCCACCATGTATTTAACAACCCCAAATGAAGATATTAATTTTTTTAGTTTAATTGCTGCTTCAAAATGGGGTACTACATTTGGATTTTGTTATTCAAATACCAAAATGTTCCCACATTGTGTTGGACAGTTTTTGGTTCTAAAGTTGATGATTGGTTTTGCCAATCAGGCTTCAAATGAGAACTTCTAAACAATAAGACAAATGGGTTTTGAGTTTCTAATCTTGTAAACTTTGTTCTATTGTATAAGTTATGAAATCGTTGAAACATCACTACAGCTACAGGTCTTTATGTGTCAATGAACTGCAGAAGCTGATGATATATTTGTAGTAGACTTCTATTGCCCCTACCATTCTAGGAAGACAAACAAGTTCAGGAACTACTTCTGGACCAAACTCATAATATTGCCACTGCTTTGTGCCAATCTGAGACGGAAAGAAGATTGAAGTTCCTAAATAAGGCACATCATGATTTAATAGAAGTACCATTATAAGGAAAAATTGATTTCAGGAAAGCACTAAAATATGACATAATCTCCCCTAATGGTCTAAAGTAGTCAAGAAATTATATCAACCAAGCAAAAACACATAAACTAGTTGAGATACAAAGTTATCATAAAAGTCAATTTTGATCACAAATCCATTAAAATAAAAGACATCAGAAAGTTAGAGAACATTATAATTTAGGACTCAGCTAAGTTGCAGATTCAGTAACTAACAACTGAGTCCACATTGGCCTTACATCAGCTGAGTTTGGGTTGCTTTTCCTCTCTCTTGCAACGCGTGGAAGCGTCCCATTTGCTGTGTTATATATAGAGTCGGTACCATAGCAAGCTCCTATAATTTAAGTTTGATTACTGTAGACAATAATCTGCCTCTGTTCAAAAGCTATGCTGCAAGATATAACATCTTTGCAATGTTATACTTTCTAAAAGTAATAAGAAATGAAACCAAGGGGTAAACCGAACACCAAAAGAAATTTAGTCGGCCAACCACATTATGTTCCCACACAGTCCACTAATTAAATTAATAATTAAAAGGAATCAAAATCTAAGAAATCTCATCTTCAAGCAGAATACAAACACACCGGGATTGAAAATCACAAAATCATAAAAAGAAGCTGACTTGAAAAGCTCAAATATACGTTCATCAGCCTCTCAACTTATATCTAAGAACAAATGCCTGCAGCCTGTGAATACATAGATAATTGAAGCTGATGAGGCATATTTAACAGATGATAATCAAAACTCGTGTGATTAAAATTATAATTCAATAATGGAGCACATAAAACAAGAAGTGACTAGTTGTATATATACCAAACAACTTTCTGAAGTTAAGGCGTAAAACAACAACGTAGAACAAATTAATTAAATATACCAGCACCAATACTCTTATTATTATCCAAATTTAGAAGACCAATGTATCAAACAAGGAAAATGAAATACTGTTAATAAATAAAAAACGACTAGTGTCAAGAACTAAAGTAATAAGTAAAACCCATAATCAGACACGACCACATCAAAATCTCTGAAAATTGAGGTCTAAACATTGAAAACAATTAGACATATACAACAGTCAATCGAAACAAAGCCTCAAAATAATAATGAACTACAATAAGACAGAAACTAAATTGTAAACAATCGCATACCCAGTAACAGTAATCAAGTAACAAGTCAAAACCAGAATCAAACGTAGAATTTTGAAATCCATACGAACTCTAATGTATTAGAATGAAAGAATAAGGACGATCGATAAACTAGACTCAAACAAAAACATGCCCAGTTAAAAAACGAAGGTAAATAAATAAAAATGGTATAAAACTGCAAAAAAAATTAATGAAATGAAGAGAAAATCACAGGAATCCTATGAAGAGGAAGGTAAACAAAACCTTCGGGAGCCGAGAAGATGCCTTTTTTTGTTCACTTTTGTGCCTATACATACATTTTTTTTTTTGTAATTTTGAAGAAAGTATTGGTTAAATATTGTCAGAACGAAATATTAATAGATGTTGGCAATTTCAACAAGGACAATCTTCAATTCAAATGTACCCCTATGATAAAGAAAAAGCCAGCTTGGCTAAATTTTGAGCACCACATTACAAGATCTAGGTGTATGTTTAACTATGCAAAATGAAACATCTATTAATTGTAAGTCCGTTGACCTCTGGAACCAGACAACCAATCTCTTTCCTACTAGACAACCTTCCATTGATTAGACTAATAATATTTACTAAATCATGTTCTACAGTTAATGAAGTTGGACCCAAGGCAATTGTTAGCTTAATGTCATAGGCCGCTCAAATTTCCCGTAATTGGAGGATAATTTTGTGCACATGAGTTCGCTTAGCAAAAGTCTGCCTAGGCGTGGAGTGCGCTTAAAAGCGGGATGCACTTAGAAGTGAGATGCACTTAGCAAATCATTCAAGCCCGACCCAAGATCTAGAACTCTCTGCAAATTATAAATAAGCTAAAAGTTTCTATGTTTTTCCACATAGTTCCCTAGGATATTTATGAAAGTTGCTAGGAAGTTTCCTCCCCTAGAACTCCAACACCTATAAATAGGGGTGGGCCCCCTCATTTGCCCACCAACCATACCACACACACAAACACTTCAGCACACACACAAGCTCTATAGCTTTTGTAAAAAGCTCTCTTGTATATTCTCTCTTTGAGAGTAATAAAATCATATTCAGCCATATTGCTCTACTTCTCTCTAGCATTTTCCTCAAGTGTTCTTGCTTCGCTAGTGTGAGGAGTGTCCTAGGCTTGCTTAGCAGCTTGTTTGCTACAAGGACATCTTGGTCACAAAACATGGACATGCAAGGAAAAAAAAAATATATTGATATGTTCTAAAAATAATACGCATTCTTCTACAGTGAACCAAAAAATTTAGGCTAATGATAGCAAGTGAAGGAATTGTGATTTCATGTGCATTTTGTTGACATGAACGTAAAGAACTTTTTTATAGTTTATATTGTTTAATATAACATTTGAATTGCAAAATAGGGGTACAAAATGGATACACAAAGTGATAAAACTAAGTTGATTATGATAAATATTGAATTATAAGATTTAGGTTTAATCATAAAGACATAAGTGGTGCACAAAGTCACGAATTATCATCCATGATGCAAGTTCAAACAACTGCATAATAAGTTGCCCCAAGCTAGACAATTAATCTAGTAACTATTCTAGTCGATGCGGGATAATTTTCCTATCACCATCTATCACGTGCAAGCCGAATTTGTTGCTTGGTCCTTACATGTGGTAAGGTAATATGAATCCACTTGTGCATAAATTTGGCTCCGATATTATATAGAAGCCTATGACCCAAAATTATACTTAAAGGTTATTTCAAGATTTGAGGGTTGCCTCAAGCTAATATTATTATTAGTCTGGTAACTTTTTTTTTTGTTGATATGTGATAGTTTCCCTATAACTTTTATTAATCTTTATGCTTATGTTTTGTCATTATCTCAAAATATAACATTAACAAAAGTTCCAAAATTTCCTTCAAGAGATATATTTGAGACAAGTAATTTGTGCAATAACTTTGTGAATTGATGAGCAAATTCAGAGAAAACAATATATGTGCCAAACGTAACGTTTATTATTGTGTTTATTTGTAGAGCTATTTAAAGCCCAGAAAAAAAAAGCACCGGTCCGCTATGATTTCAAATAAGTTCAAGGCCTATGTCATTATTGGTACAAAAATGTATCAGAAAGGTTAAAAACTATTTTTATTTAACTTATAAACTTAGGAAATTATCAACTATCCGCCCTTAAATTGCGCTATTATAAAAAATATTACAATATTTTCAGGTTGTATCATTCATCTACCATAAATTTACAATTGCATCATTTATCTACCAAATCATTAACTTCGTTAAAAAGTGATAGACGTCACAAGGGTAGTTCAGACATTTAACACACAAAAATAAAAGAGAAATTATCTAAGCTTACCATGTTATCAAAATTGCTACAAAATTTTAAATTTGTTCAATTTTTCAATCCAAGTTTATGACCTCCAAGATGTTAATTGCAGTTTGTAATTAATGAGCTCATAAGGATAATTTAGACATTCAATATGCAAAATAAAAAAAGAGAAATTATCATTTGTATACCTTAAATTTGCGCTTTTATCAAAGATACTACAACACTTTAAGGATGTATCAATCGTCCACCTTAAATTGACAAAAGTTATCTACCGACCACTAAACCATTAGCTGCCGTTTGAAAGTTAACGGAACTGTAGCAAATTGACGATTTTACCCTTGAAAATTATCACTTGTATACCCTTAAAATCTCTTATTATCAATTATATACCATTAAATTATCATTTGTATCTATGAAAAAACTAGATTACCCCTTTGACGTCATCATGTTTAAACGGCAACTAACGGTTTGATGGACGACATATACATTTTGTCAATTTAGGGTGGACGACTTATATACCCTGAAAGTGTTGTAGTAAATTTGATAACGGAGTAAACTAAGGGTATGCAATTGATAATTTCCCAATAAAAAATAAAATAATGGCTTAAAACATTAAAACAAAAAACTTGATATTCAATTAAATACACATAAACTCTATTTTTTTCTTAATTAAAGATATTCTAATTTATTTTCTCAATTTATCATCATAAATTTACATTAATAAACTAAATCCACAAATTACCCTAAACCCTAATTCATAAATGCCAAATCAATCTAATACTTTAATTCGATTTCATAATTAAAAAAGCTAAATTTATTATATTAGTTATGGTGCAAAGTAAAAAATGCCCTTAAATTCAAGGGTAAAATAACATTTTATTTAAATTCTATAAATTATTTTAGTGGAAGTAAACGATATAATGGACGAATGATATAAATTGTAAAATTAAGGTGCATGAATGATACAACTTTAAAGTATTGTAGTAATTTTAATAATAGAACAATTTAAGGGTGGATTGGCAATAATTTAAACTTTAATGAAGCAACTAAAAAAAAATTTTAACAAAAGAAAAATAATTGAAATGCTTTAAGAAAAATAAAGGAAATTAAATATTTTTTTTCAAAAACATAATTGAGTAAAATCATTTTACAAAATGCTCTTTCAAATGCACATTCCACGAGTCAGGGAGAACGGGTGGCTAACAAAAATCTCACTTTTTATGAGTTTATAAAATCTCACTTTTGCAAAATAAAAAAATAACCAATACTAATCACACAAAAAATAAAAATTATTGCTGTCACGACATTACACACTTTCTTCGCCGTCTAGAAAGGTAGAACATTTTGAAGTTCCTCAATACAAAATGCGTGCTACTACTAAATTGGCCCAATTAATGCCCATCGAAAAGGCCATCAATTTAGCCAGCAATTTTGTCAAAATTTCAACAATTGAAGAAATCTTGAGATACATACAACAAAGTCTTGAAACTTTAGTCTTCACAATTTGAGCACGCACTAAATATTAAACAAGTATAGAACAAAGCTTGTTAGCTTCTTGCGTGAACTGAACACGCTGAACAAAGCTTTTTTTTTTTGGATTTTTAGAATTTTTTAAAGTCATTTATGCTCGCTCCCATCTTTTTCTTCGCTGGCGTCTTCATTGGCATCTTCCTCGTCTGTAGTTTGCTGTGTCTATATATCCAACCAATAAATTGGGCATTAAATACGAATGAATGATGAATAAAATGAATTAAAACAAACAAACAGAGAAAATTGTAATATAACACATATATATTGAAAGAGAAATTTTGATTTTAGGATAGATCAATTAGCTATCACAAACGAAAACATGAACCAACTATGTATAGAATCAATTAACTTAAGTTCTCAAGAGTTGACCTGTGCTCCAGAATTCTTGGAATCATCTATCTCCTTCTGAATTTCCACGAAGCCTGGGACAATTATAAACAATTGCATATAATGCAGATGGAAATGGGATCTGATAACCCGCAGGCCAAAAGTTGGTGAGGTTTGGTAAGTCTACCAGTCTCAAGGTCCGAAGTTCATTCATAACAATTTCATTGTAATCCGTGACGTCTGCTCCATCTTTATGCCAGAATACTTCTTCTAATTCATCATTACCGAATATGAATAGGTGCGACAGTTTTTGAAGACTTGGAGCTACGCTGATATGAAATAGATGCTTTAGCTTGGGGCAATAACGGACAAAGATAACTGTGAGTTTTGGGAAACATATAGGTTGGAGATGATCCTCATCCTCATCCTCATCAATGATTTGCTCTAATTCCGAGCAATTCCAAATAGATAACTCCTCCAATTGCAACAGATTTCGAGCAAGTGTTGATGAGAAGAGACGTCTCAGCATAGTGCACCCGTCCACTGTTAAATAGGTAAGACTTTGCAGGCTAAAATTATGAGTGGGATCTTCATGGTATAATAATACTTGCAGTTCTGGAAGATCTTCCAATTGCAACGACTTCAAACATGGGAATAGTTTGTTTTCTTGTCCCTCAGCGATAATAGCTTCCAATTGAAATACCACATGTACTCCAAGTTTTTTAATATCCAAATATTTCAAATTTTTTAAGCCGTGCTTCAACAGTGCTGAAATCGTGTCACTCAAATGGGAACAATTGGCCACATTTAAACTTCGTAATTTCTGAGACAAATAAATAAATAACTTGATGCGATTAAAATCTATTAGCAAGCTAGGATTATCACATGATAAGTGATGAAGACCGCAAAAAACAAAAACAGAAAACAAAATCCATACAAAAATATCATAATAAACTAATAAAATAATTAAAAAGTAATGGATTTAAAAAAATGAAATTAGTTAAAAAGAGATCATGTGAAGTGATATAAATGTGACATTAGATTGTTTTAGAAAAATTATTATTCTATTAATTTATATGGCTTGATCAACTATTTAATTGAATTTGAGTAATATTATATACACTTTAGAAGTGTTTGCATCAATTTTTTTAAACCAAAATGAGATATGACTGTCATTTGAAAAATAATTTTAGGCCCTATAATAAAGAAATTTCCCTAAGATATCTTAGCATTATTATTATCATCACCACATCCACCACCATCATCATCTCCATAGGATCAAAAAATTAATGGCTGATCATAAAATTTATTGCTAAACTATCATTTTGAGTAAAATTGAATGAAAAGAAAAAACATGAACCCAAACAAACATACCTCTTTGAGATACTGCAAATTGGCTTCAAGTTCATTACTGTTGATGGTCAAGTTGGGACAGTTATGAAGGTCTAAATTTTCCAATGCTGTCCAAATTGAACAATAATTCTCTGAACAGAACTTGGTGAGTTCTGGGAGATCTTTAAGTTTTAATTTTCTCAACAAAGGGAGGGCGAGCATCGTATTTCCATCTCCGACACTTATTCCCCCTTCATTGTGATCAAACTTTGCTTCGACAATATATTCCAGTCTATCGCATCCACTTACATTGAGACTTTTAAGCTGCTCCAAACTTCTAGCTTGTGACAACGTGAAGATATATGTCAACTTGTTGCACCTATGCACACTCAATTTTGTAAGAGTTTGGAGACAGATCACATGTTGGGCGGGCGCCTTCCATATCCACTTCAGTTCTGGTAATTGCTGCATAGATAACGCTGCTAATCTTGAGAGACTCTTTCCATGCGGCGACTTAGAGGCTTCCATTATGCATTCTAAATCTTCGCAATCGCGGACATCAAGACAAGTCAACTCATTTAAGCCCCTTTCATCCATGCTTGGCACAATATTATGACAACCTATTAACCCACTCAAACGAAGAAATTTCAGATTTTGATACAATGCTGAAAAAATAACGAGCGAGGTCGCCGCTTCATGAGGGCAATTCTCAATGATTAAGCTGCTTGTTTCATCACCATCTTCCATTTCATCATCAACTCCTTCACCTTTAAGGATGACGTATCTTTGCAATTTCGGGAATGTAAAGTCTTTTGGAAGACATACAACAGATCCGTCGGCTTGGGAGTTCAACTCAGCAAGCCTAGCATTACTTTCTTCTGAACTCATCCCTTCAACCTCCCAATTTTTTATCCGACCATAAAATTCTTCCAATTGAGGAAATTTTTTTATCGCAATGGGAGAAACAGAACCGGTATCAATATATAGAAGTTTCAATCTATGACGTTCATACGACAATTCTTCAGGAATTTCAATGGGAGAATCCTTGAGATAAAGAAGTTCAAGTCTCTCCAACTTTCCAAGAAAAAACGCGTCACTCACATCACACCGAATCAACTTCAGAACTCGAAGGATATTGGCGAGGAATCGAAGCGATTTTAGTGAAAGGACTCCATTTATTATAGTAACAACTTTCAATGCTGGCATCCCTTCAAAAAAATTTTCTGGAACTTGCAATTTGTAGTCACATAGAGTGTTGTCCAGTCGCAAAATATGAAGGTTAGGGCATACCAAACTACTAGGAAGCTCTTCTTCTTTATTTCCCATTACAGAGATTCCTCTGCACTGTTCCGGCCCTTTTTCCACCGTCTGTTCCAGCAATCTGATGCCAACTTTACTAAAAAATTTCTTCTCCACTAGTACTTCTGAGCCTATCCATATGGCTACATCACGAACTATGTCATGCATTTTCACAGATCTGTCATCACCAGTGTCTAACAGTAGTGAAGCAGCTTTGAGTCCGTCAATTGTTCCATGCAGTAGGCTTCTGGTGTTCTCTATTGACTCAGCTTGATACCAAGTCAACCCTACTGCATATCCAACCAAATCCTCCAAATTAATCTCATAATCTTCTGGAAATAGCGAACACAACAAGAAGCATAACTTGGAATTGTCATCATTCAATTTGTCGTAACTAAATTTGAGACAACCGTAAACGTCTAGGTTCTCCTCATCAATACCTTCTATTGCATAGAGTTTTGCAGCCTTTAGGTTATGTAGAGCTAGGTTCCATTCATTAAATCCTTTTCCTCTTAGTGCACTTCCAACAGCTTCAATAGCTAAAGGCAGCCCGTTACATTGGCCAGCAACTTCTTTGGAAACATCATTCAAGGTGGAGTCATTTGCATCAATGCCGGCATTTTTTTGCAGTAAAACCAACCCTTCTTCTGCCGTTAGTGTACCCAGTTGAATCTGCGGGTCACAACACATGCTTTTACAAACTGACTGCAGGCGAGTGGTTAGAAGGATTTTACAAAGATTGTCGCTATCACCAACAGGAATACCTAATTTTTCCTTCAAGTTGAGATCATTCCAGACATCATCGATGATTATGAGGATCTTGGTGCTTTTACTGTCAGAAAACATCGAGCGCAATCGGTCTACTCCATGGTTTTCATCTTCCTGTTTTAATTCCCAACCTAACGACTTTATCAGCTCGTTTCGAACATTTATTATGTTTGGATGCCGAGATATAGTGGCTATCCCCACCTTATCGAAAATGTTTTTTTGCCGAAGTTGATTGCCCACAAATTTTGCCAGGGTTGTCTTTCCTACACCACCGAGACCATGCAATCCCACCATCTTTGTGCTCTCTTTTTTCAGTGCGTCAATGATCTGATTGCAAGGTGATTCTGTGGTCTCGAAAGTAGAAGTAAAATGACTTGGCAAACTTAATTTTCTCTCTAATGGTAGAGGTTTAGGAAAGGCAACTGTGTTGAATTGGCTGCAGTCTTGTAGCAGATCAGACAACTTGCTAGTCTTCTGTGATGCTTTTCTACCCAGCCAATATCGGCAACACCAATTAGGACACAATCCATGAAGACTACTATCCTTTTCATCTATCTCTGCTTTCAACTTCCAAACATCGTCCAATTCTTCGACTCCATTATTCAGCCACTCCATTACATTTTCATCGACTACTATGTCTGGGCATTTTCGTCGTTCATCGTCTATTCTTGTTTTGATGCCATCTCGTGCCTTCTTCAACTTAGTTTCTTTATCCTCAAGTTCTTTAACAATGTTGTTGAAACAGAACATATAGCGAGCTTGGTCAATGGCTGCATTCACCAATAATTCTTCAGCCTTTGATTTTAAAGCTTCCATGCTATTTATCTGCAAATAACGAAGTTGATCTCAGCACGCTATTAGCGAAACAACAAGGCTTGATCACCAGACAAAATGAGAACGTTTAATTACCTCTTTCTGTACTGTGAATGCACGTCTATTAACACCAGCTTTGACCAATAAGAGCAAAATGCAGAGGTGGGGCCTTAAGAGTTTCGGTGGCCTTTAGCTGCAAAACGGCAGATGACAAATAAGGTGAACGTTCCTAGCAAACGTGATTTACGGTGAATTATATTCAAATTAGATTATTTTAAAAGTTGGTAAATTATTTATCACTCTATCTTAATGATACCTTATTTGGGATGGTAAAGATTGGGGGTAAATTCCCTTTTATTCTCACATGTTTATAGTATTTATATTTTTATAAATTACCTAAAACATCCATGTAACTTACTTTTATAGCTATTGAACATATCATTTCAAATATAAAATACTATTTCTGTCTAATATAAATTAAAAATCAAACAAATCTATCATGCAATAAATGAAAAGTAAAGAATATTAATTAGGTTTTAATGGAAACAAATATAAAACATAGAGGTTTTGAGTAACTTTTGTGATTTTTTTTTAATGTTCAATTTAGAATTGAATAATTTGCATAATGAAATTTTGAGGTTTCTATAATTTATATGAAGATAAACTGCACAATAAGTTTATATGCCGAAATTAAAATAGTTATATATTAGCAATCATATAATAATAAAAAAATTTAATAAAACTTATTTAAAAATTGGCCAATTGTGTTTCATGAGGAAAACAGAGAGCATTATGGACTTATGTTGGGTCTTGGGATTGAAAGACTAAGGGTAAGGGGCCGGGAGGTAGGACGGTAGGAAAATTAATTTTTTTATTTTTAAAGTATGGTCAACATTAGTGACTTGGAGGTGATTGCCGTTAATAAATTATCTTTAACTTAAGAAATAATACAAATAAATGGCAAAAATAATATAATGAAAATTAATGTAATAAAAAATTGCATTAAAAGACTTAGAACCTAAAATTCTCGACCATTTTATCTGTGTATGTTTTTAATCCAACGTGCAAAATTGGCAAAAAACAAACTAATACAGCCATTAAAAGTAAAACAAACATCAAGTTAAGAGTCTATGAAACAATAAGATCTCATACCTTCTTCGTTATAGATCCTCAATTACTGATGAAAGCTCCAATTAAGAGAGTCGCACAAGTTCAGAGAAAATTAAAAGCTGCATCCAGCAATGTAAATAAACATCAGATCAAAACAACATAGCATATATCTAGCTAACTAAACATCATCTATAACTCCTTGTTCTCTGTCAAATCTTTCATTCTTAGGTTAAAAAAAAAAATTGAAATAATAACTGTTAAGTGATATAGGAAGCAGAAGTAATGTACCCAGACATGACAGATCTGTGACTTCAAGAGTATGAAAAATGATTGAACTTTGAGAGAAAGGTCTGAGTCATTAGTTATGTTTCCCAAGTTGCCATTGACTTCGTGGGTCGCTTTTATTTATTATTATTATTTTTTAAAATTCTATATCAGTGAGAATTGAAATGTGGAAAGTGAAATGATACACATGCCTTATCATCTATTATGAGGGGTAATTTGGTCAAATTTATTTAAAATAAAAAAAAAAGTTTAAAACAATTTAATAAGAAGCTTTGTGTCCAACTGCTTGTATTTGGGGTATCTCTTGGGTTGTTGAAAGAATGAGTTTAATTAAATATAAGATTTTTATTTTTCTTTTATATTTTCTTTTTAAAATGAATTTAAATCTCATTCTTATTAAATTCATTCTTTTTAAATAAAAGTAGATTTTTTTGTATAAATTTTAGGTATATTTTAAAATTAGGGATCCCCTATCTTACATGCATGTAAGATCATCCTTCTCACATGAATAATATGTGAATCACATACATACACTATTTATGTGAGGAAATGTATCTTACATGTATGTAAGATAGAGATTGTCTTATAATTAATGTTCAACAAATCTCTAGGTTATATTATAAATATTTTTATTTAAAATCTCAACAGATTTCATAACACCAAAAAAAAAATATATATATATATATATATAGTAATATTCTAATGAGAGATTTTTAAAGTTATTAAGTTAAAAATAAATTAAAAATAAAAAAAATACGTTTTAACGTACTACATAATAAAATATAATATATTAAAATAAATAATTTATTTATTTTTTATTTTATCTTTAAATTATTTTTTTATTTAATAATATATATATATATATATATATATATATATATATATATATGTCAAATGCTATGTTACATTAATTGTAACATAGGGACTCCCTCTATATATATATATATATATATTTTTTTTTTTTAAATAAACAATTTATGTGAAGCAAAGGACATTTTGGAGGCTTCTACATTTTGGATTGCAATAAAGTGAAAATAGGGTTACTTTCAAAAAAGAAAAGGTTACAGTGAGTTGTCAATTTCATCCTGGTCGGCCAATAATACATCAACCTTTTGCTGAATCCGAATTATTATCACCGTCAAAAACCAATTATTGAATCACAACTAAAAAGCAATCTGTCTTCTTTCGTACTGTCAGAATGCAATCTATCAAGATTACGATTCCTCAATTCAAAATAATGCTTTTTCTGATTAAATAAATGAAAATTGAACGTACAATCTACCGTGAACACACCGTTCAATTAACCGTTTATTTCCCCTTAAATTTTTAATTTCAATGAAACGTAGATAAAATAGGAACCACACATCCATAAAAATACTATAGATTGAAGAAAATGAATTTTTCTTGTCAGTATTTTTGGTTCATACGAAAGAATTCTAGCAAGTTAATACAAAAGTACCATAAATTTATAGTAGTACAAGAGATTTTTTTTCATTTGCTGTTAAGAGTTTTCGAGATACAAAAAAATGGGCGAAGGATGAAGATGAGAGAAGAAAAAATATGAAGAATAGTTTTGGCATTTTGATGGATTTTATAGAGTAAAACCTATATTTGCAAATCTGACAATTTTTAATGGGGTGTTATGAAAATAAAGCTGTTTAAAGTATAAATAGGTATACCCAAAATTTAATAAAGTTCGTCATTTTCTATTTTGAAAACCTATATTTGACTACTATGATATTGATTTTGATAAGTCATTTTTTGGTAGATCATTTTTCTGACACGCTCTCTGGATTTGGAGAAAATAAACTGTATACTTTTAAGTAGGGGTGGGCATATTTTAACCGAATCGATCCAAACCGATCCAAACCGACAATTTAGATCGGTTTAATTAGTAAAAAAACTGATTTCGGTTTATTGGATTGCAAACCGACATCACTCGGTTTGGATTTCGGTTTGGAAGGATTTCAAACCGATTCAAACCGATCCAATCCAAAAATATTATATAATTACATTATATTTTAAGTTAAACAATCTAACTAATTATATTTATCATTTTATGTAGATTTTGACAAATCAAAACTAATTAGGCCATAAGTTTTGACAGACAAGATGCACAATATTTTAATTGTCGAATGTTGTTCAAATTTATTTTTATTTTGTGAGTTTGTTTTGAATGAATATGTTAAGAACTTATTTATTAGAATGTATTATGCTGTAAACTTATATGGATGTATCTTTAAATTGTTATGTAGATGTCAAAGTAGATATGAATAATATAAAAGAGGTATCAATTTGAATTACGGAAAAAAAAATAACAAATAATTTAGATAAAATAATAAAAAAATCAGCTTTTAGCTAATAAAACTCAAACCGAGAATCCAAACCGATCCAAACCGATCCAGTCGGTTTGGATCGGTTCGGTTTGAAAAATTTTTAAGTTGATATCGGTTTGAAAATTTTTCAAACCGATAAGTTTGGATCGGTTTGAGAATATGTCTCAAACCGATCCAAACCGACTTTACCCACCCCTACTTTTAAGGAAAAAAAGTAAAAAATCAACAAAATATTTTGTTGTTTTCGACAACTTCTGCGTTGTCAAGTGCGCCTGGGCATTGCCTTCTTCATGATCAGTAGCAAAACGGGCAAAGTGGATAGGCTAAAAGTGATGAAAATTGAAAAACCACCCATGATAACAGTTAAAAAAGAGTAATAGAGATTAGAAGACTGCAACATCTTATGCACGCGCACTCATGAAAAAATTTGAAGGATTTCCAGATTATTACCCCCTTTTTTCTTTAATCAATATTTTAATAATATAACACCATAATTGTCAAATAATATCCTTTTTTTTATTCAAGTTTTTGTGATACCCACCTATTGGATAATTAATTTAATTATTTATTACTCTTAACTTAAAATATATAAATAAGTTAATTTTTTGTTAAATTATTTATTACTCTTATCTAATTGGTATTTTAAATAAATTGAAGTGAAGAGTATGTTAGCAAGTTAAAATAATTCATCAATATTTTTAATGTATAAATATGTTCATTTACTGAATTACTTTTGATAATAAAATATATTAACGGACCAATATGTCAAAATTTTAAAAATTAATATTTTCTTATTCTTTTAGTAAAACATAAGGGACCACATCGTTAATATCTAAATAATAACTTCTTGGTTTGGTTTGGTTTGGTTTGGATCCAAATCAGAAAAGACAAAAAAAAAAGTATGAAAACACAATTATATTGTAGCTGGACCCATTAATTTAATCATTTTAAAGATTGGGGTAAATTGAATAATTTGTATAAGGATAATTTGAGGTTTGTATAATTTATATGAAGATAATCGGCAAAATAAGCTAATATGTCAATTTTAAAAGAGCGATATTAGTAATCATAAATTTATCAATTTTTTTAATAAAGATTTTGTTTAAAAATTGGCCAACTGGGTTTCATGAGGAAAATAGAGGAGCATGAACGGCGCCACTTTTAATTTTTATTGTTGTTGTACAAATGAAATTTCAAAAGATTGAAAGGCTAAGGGGCCAGCGGCCAGTAGGAAAAATTAATTTTATTTTTAAAGTATGGTCAACAGTAATGACTTGGAGGTGATTCCTATTAATCAACCATCTTTAACTTAAAGAATTAATACAAATAAATGGCAAAAATAATATAATGAAAATTAATGTAATAAAAAATTGCATTAAAATACTTAGAACTTAAAATTCTCGACCATTTTTATCTGTATGTTTTTAAGGCAAAGCTTATGTTACATTGGCTGTATGTTACAGTCATAAAGTTTTAAATCCTTAGAAAATACAATAATAGTTAAAAAGTTCAGTAAGTTCTAAAGTTTTACTTTCAACCCCAAGCTGCAGCTAGACAGCAGTACTGCAATTACTTCAATTTTTTTTTTGAATTTTTTCATTTTATTTTATAACAAATTTAGTACCAAATTACTCAACAATTATTTTTATTTTATTTAATTGAATCTCTAACGTATTTAATCTTATATCTATTGAGTTTTTATTCATTATATTAATAATCTCTTACTTTAATATATCATGATTTTCAATGTTTAAATCTTTCATTAATTGTTTAACTTTATTAAATTATTTAGTCAATTTGATCTCTTAACTTTTTTTTTCTTCATTAAAATTATTAATTTCTAATATGTTGTTTATACTTTCTATATCATTTATAAATAAATTTGGGTTTTCTAATTTATTTAATAAATATAATGACATTCAGTTTAATCGATTATTTCTCCATATCTAAATCATTGATCATATCAAAGGATTTAAATCTTCTATAGAAAAATTATTTTTGCCTATAGCTAGAAGGTGGTAACTTATTGATTTTTATGTTTTGTGAAATTATTAGAGGTTTCGGTAATTTATTCATTATACTATCTTTCTAATAATTTATTAAATTCATAACATATTTATCACATATAATATCCTTATAATTCAAGATACTAAATTTAGATTACAAAATCTATGTGACAAAATTGATGGTATGTTTTTAGGATGAAAAAAATAGATTGAATATATATGTGTGTGTGCATTAGAAGAAAAATCTTGTTTATGTCCCAAGAGAGACAAAAAATTATAAATACATGTGCAAAAAGACATTCAAAATTTGTGAATTTTTATGAATATAATAATCAGTTAGATCTTTATAAAAATATGATAAAAACTCTATAAAGTTCAATGAGGACTTATTTTAAAAAATAGTAAATATGTGATTAAAAATAAATTTTTTATAAATTACTATCACACCTATACTTGATTTTATGTTAAAATAATTCTCATCCATTGGATTTAAAAAATTGTCAAAATCAATAACCCATATTTATTGATGATTTATTACATTGTTTGTAACATAAGCTTCGCCTAACTGCAAAATTGCGATTAAAAGTAAAACAAACATGAAGCTAAAAGCCTATGAAACAATAATATAGCATACCTTCTTCCTCATATATCCTCAATTACTGCTGAAAGCTCCAGTTAGAGAGTCGCACAAGTTCGGAGAAAATTAAAAGCTGCATCCAGCAATATAAATAAACATCAGATCTAAACAAAATAAGTATATATCTAGCTAATTAACATCATCTATAAGTCATTGACCTCAGTCAAATCTTTCATTCTTAGATTAAATTTTTTTTTTTTGAAATAATAACTGTTAAGTGATATAGGAAGCAGAAGTAACGTACCGAAATGGGAGCAGCTAGTTCACAGATGACAGATCTGGTGACTTCAAGAGCATGAAAAGTGATTGAACTTTGGTAGAAAGGTCTGAAATGATATATCAGTGAGAATTGAAAGGTGGAAAGTGAAATGATACACATGCCTTTATCATCTATCATGAGGGGTAATTTGGTAAAACTGATTTAAAATTTAAAAAAAAAATTAATAACAAGTTTTGTGTCCAACTGCTTGCATTTGGGGTATCTTTCGGGTTGTTGTTGAGAGGATGAGTTCAATTAAATATAAGATTTTCACTTTTCTTTTATATATTTTTCTT
Organism: Citrus mangshanensis; assembly: GCA_030449895.1. Lineage (NCBI taxonomy): Eukaryota > Viridiplantae > Streptophyta > Magnoliopsida > Sapindales > Rutaceae > Citrus > Citrus mangshanensis. Next base: position 679,626 of record JASUUJ010000096.1, read on the forward strand.
TAGAATGAATTTAAATCTCATTCTTTTTAAATGAAAGTAGATTTCTCTACACAAATTTTAGGTATATTTTATAATTAATGTTCAAAAAATCTCTAAATTATATTATAAATATTTTTATTTAAAATCTCAACAGATTTCATAACACACAAAAAAAAATACATATATATATATATATTGTAATGTTCTAACAAGAGATTTTTAAAGTTATTAAGTTAAAAATAAATTAAAAATAAAAAAAATATGTGTTTTAACATATTACATAATAAAATATACTGTATTAAAGTGAGTAATTTATTTATTTTTTATTTTATCTCTTAATTTAATAATTTAAGATATCTTTTATTTAATAATAATTATTAAAATTTCTGTTTCCCATTAAACGCAGCATAAGTGAAGCAAAGGACATTTTGGAGGCGTCTACCGACCGACCATTTTGGATTGCAAAAAAGTGCAGGGTCCCGCTAACTTACAGCTTATGTCAATTACATTCATAACAAATTAATAATTGTCTTTTGTTCAATTATCTGTTCATTTCTTCAATCAAGTCCTCGTATCCTTTTAATTTATGATAAGATCCTCGCATGAACCAGATCTGCATGTGTGATAATTACGGCGGGACCCCCATTTTTTAATTTGAATGGTCAGATCCATGATTACACGTACAGACCCACAGTATAATGTCAACAACCAACTGTAAATTTCCATGGACACAAATACCCCCAACTAGAGCTTGCTAAGTACTTAACTACACATATATAAATTAATCACATGTAATTTTATTTTTATATTTTACCATTGACTCTAGGACTCGCCTATCATGCAACAGTAGCACCATGTCACAGCTTTTGTCTTTTTTGTGTAAAATTTCATGAAATCCTTTCACTTATTTTTATTTGAACTTTACTTCACAAATATTAAGTTCATTTTCTCCCAAAAATCAACGGCCGATCAACGGCTCTCCGGTTGGTCGAAAAGACAAAGGCTGGAGAACAAAACCCAAGTGGTGGCGTCAAAATCGGAGAAACCGCGGCGGGGATTACTGACTTTTCACGACTTTTCAACGCTTTACAAAGGATGACATGGAGATGGCCAGACGAGCTTTGATCGGGAGTAAATGGAAACAAAATTCGGGTTCACGGGTTGACCGATTATGTTTGCAAAGGATGGCATGGAGATGACCGCACGATCTTCCGATCACCAACCTAGATGGAAATGGTCGGGTTTGCATTTGTGATAAAGGGAGGAGGTATTGTTATAAAGGTTCAATATAGAAGAAAAATATATAAATAATAAATAGTATAAGGTGCTAATTATAATGTTTATATGGATGTAATAGAAATTAATTTAATATTTATGAGGTGAATTTTAAATAAAAATGAATGAAAGGAATTCAATGAAATTTTACAATACTGCTACCACAAAAGACAAAACCAGTGGTACCGTAGCCGGAACCTTGACTCTAATATTAGATTCCCGCTATACCAACCCAGTGTCCTTTTATTTTTTAGCATTAATATTAGGGTCCCGCTAACCTTAATATTAGCGAGACCCAATGTCCTTTTATTTTTCACCATTTCTTCAATTAAGTCCTCATATCTTTGATTGTTAATTCTGAGCTGATGAATGGTTTCTTCGTCCATCGTTTCTATATTTATTAAAAATTGAACAAATATGAGGCTTGATTGAAGAAATGAACGCATATTTGAATAAAAGAAAAATTTATAATAAACACAAATATCAATTTGTAATGAATGTAACTTACATAAGCTGTAAGAAAAATCCCAGCAGATTTCATAACACACAAAGAAAAATACATATATTTATTGTAATGTTCTAATGAGATATCTTTAAAGTTATTAAGTTAAAAATAAAAAAAATATATATTTTAACATATTACATGGTAAAATATAGTGTATTAAAATAAGTAATTTATTTATTTTTTTAATCTTATCTCTTAATTTAATAATTTAAAATATCCTTTTATTTAATAATGGTTATATATATTATAAAAATAAAAATAAAACAATTTAAGTGAAGCAAAGGACATTTTGGAGGCTTCTACCGACTTACCATTTTGGATTGCAATAAAGTGAAAACAGTAGACTACCAATCTACTGTTTTGGATTGCAATAAAGTGAAAATAGGGTTAATATCAAAAAAGAAAAGGTGACAGTGAGTTGTCAATTTCATCCTTGTCGGCCAATAATACATCAACCTTTTGCTGGATTATTATCACCGACAATAACAAATTATTGAATCGGGTCCCGCTGACTTACAGCTTATGTAAAGTTACATTCATAACAAATTGATATTTGTCTTTATTATAAATTATTCTTTTATTCAAATATGCGTTCATTTCTTCAATCAAATCCTCGTATTCACTCAATTTATGATAAGATCCTTGTATGGGAGCATATCTACATATGTAATAATTATTCTTCTATTGTTCAAGATTGGATGCATCCATCGGTTTCAAATTAGTCTCTTGTAAGTATCATCAGATTTCTTGACTAAAATTTAGATTATCAATCACATCTAAAATTTATTGAATGATACATTTCATTTCTATAAAATTAAGTTACTATTACCACCTTACATCTTATAAATTCTAGAAAATAATCAAGGCTTGACATACTTTTATTTATGCAAAAGCATAAGAAAACAATTCAAAGTACTAATTAGTGTACTATTCCTCATAATTCTAGAATAGATTTGCTAGTTCTCTTTAGCCATAGATTGGTCCATGATTGGCACCGCAATAGCTCAGAATCACCTCAACGATTATTCCACACGGCCCAACATGATACAGTGTAAACTAATCTAACATAAACTTTTTGAGTGGCTTTCTAGCAATAGTCTTAGAGAAAATGTTTAGTAGTATGAAGTCTTCTTTTTTTAACACAAATGTTGGCATGATATTCTTAATATATTTCTAAAATCAAAATAAAATGCATAGAGGAAGATAATTTTGTTTCATAATTAAAATTTTTACCAAGAAAGTTTGAAGATGAGAGTGGCGAGAGATGAGCATATTGATGATGGTGTGTACTTTGTATGGAAAAATAGATTAGAAATATATATAGACATATTAAAAGAAAAAATATAGTTTATGTTTCAAGAGAAATAAGAAATTATAAATGTAGGTGTTAAAATGTATTCAGAATTTATAAATTTTTATAAACATTAGACCCTTATAAAAGTACAGCGAAAAGTTAAATTTTTTTAATAAATATAGAAACGATGGACGAAGAAACCATTCATCAGCTCAGAATTAACAATCAAAGATATGAGGACTTAATTGAAGAAATGGTGAAAAATAAAAGGACACTGAGTTGGTTAGCGGGACCCTAATATTAATGGTGAAAAATAAAAGGACACTGGGTTGCTATCAATTTTTACAGTGTAGGGTTCATAGCCGGGGAAGTAATTGGGCACAAATATCTCGGATGAGAAATATCCATTTTATCCCGCAACTTTATGTTTATGGCCTCTAAAAATTTTCACCTCTTTCACTTCTGGAACCCGTGCTTTCTGGCACATGCACAATACTTGGTTGCTACTTATAGAGCGTTTTTAGAATTGCAACGACATGGTGCTCTTTGATAATTCAAAAATCCAATATAATTTATAGAGAATTACAGAATTGTTTGGTACGTGATAATTTGCTGATGCAATGAGGCGCCGAAATTCTTATGCATGTGATTTAAGTTATATATGTATAGTTAAGTACTTAGCAAGCACTAGTTGGGGGTATTTGTGTCCATGGAAATCTACTGTTGACATTACACTGCGGGTGTGTAATTATTACATATGCAGATATTCTCCCATGCGAGGATCTTATCATAAATTTAAAGGATACGAGGACTTGATTGAAGAAATGAACGAATATTTGAATAAAAAAAATTTTTAGAATAAAGACAAGTATTAATTTACTATGAATGCAACTTACATAAGTTAGCGGGACACTATTGAATCACAAGCAAAAAACAATCTGTCTTCTTCTTGATTTCGTAATGATGTATCCGATGAAATAAATGAAAATTGAACGTACAATCTACCACGAACACTATTCAATTAACCGTTTATTTCCCCTTAAATTTTTAATTTCAATGAAACATAGATCTAATGGGAACTACATATATATAAAAATACTATAGATTGAAGAAGTTGAATTTTTCTTGTGTGTTAAGTATTTTTAGTTAATACGAAATGATTCTAGCAAGTTAATACAAAAGTATCATAAATTCATTGTAGTACAAGAGATTTTTTTTTTTCCTTTGATGTTAATAGTTTTCGAGATAAAAAAAAAAAAAAAAAAGGTGAAAGAAGAAGATGAGAGAAGAGAAAATATTAAGAATAGTTTTGGCATTTTGATGCGTTTTATAGTGTAAAATCTATATTTTATAGTATAAAACGGTACACCCAAAATTTAATGATAAAATTTTAGGAAAAAATTGCACTCGTCAAAAAAAAAAAAAAAAGGCTCAGCTTAGCCCAAAATTTTTTTATTAACCTTCTAGTCGCTAATGTAATCTCTTTTTTATGAGATTCTTTGGCGTTTTAATTCAGTCCATTGTTAGCAATCTAATAGCTTTTATGTGCATCTATTTTTAATTGAAATATGTTTCAAGCTTGAATAAAATCTGCGGGACAACTGGTAAGTAATAAAGCTCATCATTTTTTTTATTTTGAAAATAAAGGGAATCACTTACACTTAGCGTGATATTATTTTTGATAAGTCATTTTTTTGGTAGATTATTTTTTCTGACACGCTCTTAGATTTAGTGAAAATAAATTGTATACTTTTAATGAAGAAAAGTAAAGATCAACAAAATATTTTGTTGTTTTCGACAACTTTTGCGTTGTCAAGTGCGCCTGATACCCTTTTTGTTTTTTTTAACATGGGCCCACGTGCCATTGTTTCCATTTTAAGTTCATAATTTAACAGTAGAAATGGGTTCCACAGATAATTTATTTTATAATTTTTTAAAAAATTACCAAAATATAATAAATAAGGTAATAATAATTAATAAAAAAGTAGATTTTAAGATGGAAAAATCTTTTTGTGTACTTAATAAAAAGATGATAAGAATGGGATGCTTTTGGTTAATTGGTTTACATTCTCATAGCTATTTATACTGAAAAATTACATTAAAATTTAATTAATAAATCAGTGAACTGCAGACTTATTAAATTTAAGCTATTTTAATAAGTCATAAATATACTAAATTAAAATAGTAATAAACCCATTGTTACACAAGACTCTCCATTGAGTGTTCACCATTTTAAGATAATCATAAAATGACACCGGAAGTGCTATTATAGCTGTCTCATGGAAAGCCTTCACCAATAAAAAGGAGGATAGAGCACATACATCCAGTTTTTATACCCTTTGATGCTCAGTCCACACGTGCCAATGCTATAGACTAGCTGATAATCTACTAAGGTGACGCATGCCAATGCTATAGACTAGCTTTTCAAAGGTTGAAGTGGGTATACTTTTAGTAAAAAGACCTGCAAAATTATAGTGTATCTATTTGACATCAACTTTTTTTATCTGCTGGAGCTTATGATTATAGAAGATCTTCGGTAAGATGTGTTTGATTTTATCTTCTTTTATATATCCTCCTCTAACTTGTGTAATAGTAGTAAACCCCTGTCCCTTTTTATTTCGTTTAGTATTTTCTAAATGGCTGAAGGAAAATTGGTAAAAACTCATTTAAAAATTAAAAAATCAAAGAAATTCAAGAAGAAGCTTTTGTATCTGCCATTTGTATTTGGGGTATTTTTTTGGTTGTTAAGTGAATGAGCTTAAATCTAAAACATTTATTTATATATTTCTTGTTGGAAAGAATTTAAATTTTATTCTTATTAGACTTATTCTCTTTAAACAAAGGTAGATTTTTCTCTATGTGTTTAACGTGTATTTTAAAATTAATGTTCAACATATCTTTAGATTCTATTATAAATATTCATATCTAAAATCTCAACAGATTTCATAATATATAAATGTATATAAAGAGAGAGAATAACGTTTCTAATAAGAAATTTATTAAGTTAAAGAATAATTCAAAAGATAAAATTGTATTCAACGCATTTATATGATTAATTAAGGTTTTAAACAAATTTTGGACTTGTTCTATTGTAGAGCTTAAATTCAAAATGGAAAAGTGAAGAAGGGAAAAAGGAGACGAATAAAGAAGAAAAGAGGAGAGCAACTTATACAAAAGAGGGAGAACGAAAAAGTGAAGGAGAGAAAAAGAAAAGAATAAAGAAGAAATTAATCATCGCTGATATGAAAATAATTCCTTCTTCTTTATTGTTCTTAGTGGTTCTACTTTTTTTTATTGGATTCTAAATTTTTGTCGGAGATGGATTATAAGAACTAGAAAATTATAAAGATAATTTTTTAATTATTCGATTAATTAATTCCAGCAGAAGACAAGAAATTGATTCTGCTTCGTTAGAAAGCCATCACATTCTATACGCAATTGCAAAAAGTACATAATTTTGTCTGTTTTAGACAAGAATAAAAGGGATGCCTGGTATTGCAAATCTAGACACGTTTTAGTGCTTTATGTCCGAATGAATTCTTTCTTGCAACAATAAACTTGGCCGATCAGGATTTGCCGTTTACATATGTAGGTCCTGTTGGTTCTGTAGTAGGACTCATAAATTTTTATTTTTAATTTACTGAATCCATAAATTTAAAATAACGGTGCAACTCCTGAGGATGACAATGGGCCGGGTGAGGTCTTGGAGCCCTGGAAAAATTTATATCTGCATATTAAAAAATATGGATCCGAATATAAAAAATTCACACGAATCCGGATGCAAGTGCATTTGAAAAATCGGATATCGAGATCTGGATAAAAATTTATTTCAAATTAAAAATTAAATTAAATGTATATTAAAAAGTAAATGAAAAATTAAAAAAATAAATTTTATTTGTGGATTTATGATGTCATTGTATATTATTCATGTTGAATTATTAATTGTTGGATTATGATTGAATTTTATTTGATATTATTGGGTAAATGATTGAATTTCATTTTAAATTAAAAATTAAATTAAAAATATTTATTAAAAATTAAATTTTATTTGTAGATTTATGAGATTATTGTATGTAATTCATTTTAAATTTTTAATTATTGAATTATGATTAAATTTTATTTGATATTATTAGGTAAATTATTAAACTTTTAAATTTTATATTAAATTATAAGCAGTAGGAAATTATGGTATTCAGAACATGTATACCTTCGCACATGAAGCTTGAGTCCAGAACAAGATGCAGCTAGCCAATCCTTCAACTTCCAAAACCCCACAAAACCTCTGTCAACATATCTGCTCTACTTCAATATTAAGCACATTCATAGCCGTATCAACAGCTTACAGCTCCAAAAATAGTTTGAGATTTCACTGAAGCTAAGTTGTGACTTGTGACTGTCCAAATGTTCTGTCACACGAAATGATTATTCTTGTAACACAAATCCAATAGCATGCAATATAATCTACTCTCTAACACTGTGCATTAGTAAAATAAAACAGAGTAAAAGAGAAACCATGCCTGTGAATCTCTTCTCCTCCCCCCACCACCCCTTTTTTTGGTAAAGTCTATCAAATGAAAATGCAGCATGACCACATTGGCCACTACCACTGCCATTACTCCTTCAACTGTGCCCTTTGTTGCAAGAAATCTTCAAGTGAAAGATGGATTATATAATTAAAGATTCCAATAGAAGCAGCAAAGGTTGCCTTCCACTAGCCTATCAGAGAATTTGCTTTCTATTTTCCTAGTTTTAATCAAAATTTTGCAAGATTTATTTATGGAAAACTTGGACAAAATTTTATGTAAGATACCATAAAGCCAAACACAATCTTTTTAATTCTCAGCAGCAACATTTAAAGTAAAAAGATGGAAGCCATATAAATATAACTATATTTGGTACGAGGAACAATTATTTCAAGCTTTCAGAAATGCTAGCAAGAAATTGTAAGAGAACTTTACCTAGTCACAGAATATGTCAAGCATACTACCACCAGCTGTCTTTAGCACAATTGTTATGAAGTAGCCTCTGAATCGGAAGATTCAAGCTTCCACCAGGCACAATTATTTTCATTCTCCATACAATCTGCAGCAGTGGCATGAGTTATATCATCAACATTTGCATCCTCACTCTCATCACCCCAATCAAGGCTTCTTCTCCACCTCTGGATTATAAGTCCGCTTCGACATCTTCAAACATCTCGGTCCTTCCATTTGCAAACAACCGATATGGCTTCTTTCCTTGCCTTCCTCATCGTTTATATCCCCCCAAAAAAGGGTCTTTAGACACCTCAACTTTGCCTTCTGCAAAACCTCCACAAAATCTGAATTATCCAACACAACAGCTAGACGCTTGATCCTTCTTTTGTCCATCATATCCACCGCATGATTCCTCAACAAACATCTGCAGCTTGTGGCTTATCTAACACTGTCCTGACCCAAAATCCCACTCTTTTCAACTCATCTGCCAAACCATAACCCACTTTTGGAGTCAAAATTGTCCTTGCAGCCCTTTTATATTTTTCCAACTCCATTGAATACTTGCCACTCAAATGCACTCTCCTACCTCTAGCTGATTCTACGATTCAACCTCTTCTTTTGTTTACACTCATGAATTTGGATAAAATAATTAACAAGTTTGTCATTATTATAAAATCTCCTTTCACAAACACCACATAAATATGGCTCAGCAGGCTTAATTACACCCTTGCTTTCCAATTGGTTAAACAATTTTTCTCTTCTCTTTGCTCTCTTACAGCTTGAGGCACATAACTAAATGCATGGCTATTGGCATATGCCACCATGTATTTAACAACCCAAGTGAAGATATTGCTTTGGGGGTTTGTTGTCCAAATCCCTAAAAATTCACACATTGCGTTGGACAGTTTTTAGTTCTACAATTAATGATACGTTATGTGAATTAAGCTCCAAATTAGAACATCTAAACAATGAGACAAATGGGCTCTAGGTTTCTAATCAGTAAACATCGTTCAGTCGCATAATTTATGAAATTTTTGAAACATCACTACAGCTACAGGTCTTTATGTGTCAATGAACTGCAGAAACTAATGATCTACTAGTAGTAGACGTTTGTTGTCCCCACCGTTCCAGGAAGAAAAATAAGTAGAAGAACTACTTTTAGACCAAAATTAAAAAATTGAAACTATCTTGAAAGACTTTCCCTTCAACTAAGTAAAAAAGAAAAGAAAAAAGGTATTAGACAAGCATTTTCAAAGGAAAAAGATCATCCATTTATTGTATGTACTCAGGAAAAATAAATGTACTAATAGGTAGAAACACAGCAATAAAACTCAAAAACTAACATCTATAAAGCTCAATAACAATTATGAATTAGATATTTTGTCCCTTCATAATTCCTCCTCTTGACTTCACATTTCCCCTCAGCCCGTGATAATTTTACCTATTGAATTCACATTTCCCCTCATCCATTGAACTTTCCCAATAACAAGATGAGTCTAAATCATCAATCTCATTAAACACTCACATCTACTAAATAATATCACATGCAGTAACTTTAAGTAAGGATCTAAAACTTACAAGAAAAAGAAAACTACTGTTTATTAATTTCAAAATTTACACAAAATTACAAATGATTTTATAAACTGTACCAAAACATGTTCTCTAAAAGAGATTCATTATCCTGCATTTTCGAAAACAATATAAACTAACACTAGAATAGCCATTTGATAATGATGTGAGTTTGGGCAGCACCAAGAAGCAGTGAGCCCCATTTGGTGAAAGCAAAAAGAAAAAAAATTAAAATAAAGCACTATAAATTCTAATCAAATTATAAACATTAGCTACACAGCAAGAAACCAGAATAAAATCGTTATCTAAACCACATACTGAAAAAGAAAAAACAATGCAGTTAAAATTCTATCATTTTCACTTACAAACAAATAAAGAAAAAATTAAGAACAAAGGTTGAAGCAAAGAATGATTGTACCTTGAGGTACTTGAGGTTAATGTTTCCATAAACGAGACCGAGCGAAAAAGCCGAAACCAGAGCAACCTATTCTTACTACTCAAAAACCCGCCCAGATCAGAAAATAAACGATCATTCAATAACAATTAATAAAAACTCCATCCCATCGCATTTAAAACAAAACAAAGAAAATATTGATTAGAAAAAAAATTACACACATGGAATAAAAGAATATAAAAATGGAATTACCAGAGGGAGCTAGTGCCGGAGTAGGAACCAGAAGGCAGCGCCATATGATGCTCTTGTTATGGTTTTCCTTCTTGTGGGCCTGCGCTGAAGTCGAAGATGAAGAAACAAGAAAGAGCCAGCAAATTGAGAAATCGACTCCCATCTTCGATTCCGACTCGCATGGCCATTTTTCTTTGATGAATGAAATATTATTTTACTCCCTAATTCTTAACCAAATTACTAGTTTTGACTTCTGTTTGTATGTTCTTTCATACGGGTTCTTGTTCACAGGAATAACAAATGGGCCCGACGTGTGGCTAAGCCCAGGCCTGGTGTCGATAGCCAGGCCTGGGCTTTTACAAGCCCAGACATTTTATTCTGAGTATAATCCTTATATCACTTCACTTTTGTAATCGTAATTTTATTGTACTGAAAATTATATGAACGATTAATATGAATTTAATTAAACAAAAATGTCTTTACAACTCATGCAACCTTACTATTTTCTAATCCTAATATGTGATATAATTAATTTTACTGATAAAATCAAAATAATTTTTAAACAATGAAGAAATAAATTATAATAACAGTAAATTTATTATGAAAAAGTATGTTTACAAAATTTATTTTAAATGATATGAAATCTAATTAAAATTCTATTCTAATTTTATGTCCTTTTTTACAATTTTATTAAAAAGTGGGATTTCTTAAGATTTTAGAAGGAGTGTTGGAATTCTATTTTTCCAGCTTTGAATTTTAGTGGCCTTTACTTCATTTAAATTTTTTGTTATAAATTTGCAAGCAAGTGCATTTAGGATATCTTTAGTGAGCTGGATTGTAACAATAATTTTATTTATTAAAATTATTAAAAAAATATTTAATTAATAAAACTTCACGTATCCTCTGGTCTAACCAATCAAATTCTTTCTCTCAAGAGTACACAAAGGTGAGATTGGCTCTCGTCTATTAGTTAACATATGCATATTAATTAACACTGACGCAACATACATATTACAGAGAAGAAAAGAAATTAGTAGCCAGCTAGCAGCACATTCGACACACAGATATACAGAACTGGAACATAATTCACATATCTGGAGGGAGAGGGATATCGATGCTGCGGCCTGCAATTCATAACATATCATCGGTCATTTAGTCTAGAATTGAGGAGAGAAAATGAGTCTAAATTCGAAAACTTTGGCACTATTTACATATCATTATTTGGGTGAAATTTCATTTATCTGCTTTGATATGATTTGGTCTTTCATTGTTACGGTGCCAATTTTTTATTTAAAGATGTAAGGTAGTGGTACTATAGCTTATATTTTCCGTTATTACTATCCGGTAAGTACAAAATAAAATACTAGTTTAAAATATAAAAATGAAAAATTATTTTTATAACCAATATTCAATTAAATACATTTAAAACTCTATTTTTTCTTAATAAAAAAAATTCTAATTTATTTTCTCAATTTATCTAAACAACTTTACCTAATCAAGCTAAATCTACATATTACCCTAAACCTTAATTCATAAACACCCAATAAATCCAATTGTTAAATCTGATTTCATAATTAAAAAAAGCTAAATTCTATTTTATTATTTATGGTGCAAAGGAAAAAATGAATTTAAAGGTAAAATTGATGTTTTATTTAAATTTTGTTAATATTATAATAATGTTAATGTCTTGGTGGTTAATAAAAGCACAAAGTCAAACTTTTGTAGTATTTTTAATAATAAGGTAAAGATATATGTTTGATAATTTTTCTATGTCTTTTTATATTAAATTAAGTCTCAAGGGAAAAATGGTTAATTTGCTACAATTTTATCAGTTTTCTAGTGGAAGATAATGATATAATGAATAAATAATACATATTATAAAATTAGTGTAGATGAACGATACAACTTGAAATTATTGTAGTATTCTTAATAATAGAGAAATTAAAAGGTGGATGGTTGATTATATTCAATACTCTCACAAACTTAAAAAATAAAAATTATTACGGTCAAGACGCACACTTTTTGACATCCAAAAAGCCAAACATTTGAAGTTCTTCAATACAAAATGCATACTAAATTGGCACAATTAATGCCCATCGAAAGGGTCATCAATTTAGCCAACAAATTTGCAAAAGTTTTAACAGTGAACACAAAAGGAACAGGTAAAATTTGAAGTTGAACAAATCTTCATATGCATACAACAAAGCCTTAAAACTTTAGTCTTCACAATTTGAGCACGCAATAAATATTAAGTGACCACCCGCAGAACAAGTATAGAATAAAGCTCGTTAATTAGGTTCTTGCGCGAACTGAACCCCTCTGAAACACTAAAAGAGAAAGTACAAAATAAAGAAGAAGACCATATTACGTGGCTAACTAACAGCCATTCCCAAAGAAATGAGAGTGATGATAACGTCTTTTTTTTTTTTTTTCTTTCAATCATATTTCTCGTCATCTTCTTCTTCACGGGCACCTACACTGATGTCTCCCTCTTGGCTGGCATCTTCCTCGTTTGTAGTTTGCGGTGGCTATCCAACCAATAAATTGGGCATTAAAGAACAAACAGAGAAAATTATAACAATAAGAACTATAAACATGAAAAGGAAAAAAAAAGATATTTGAAGGGAAATTTTGGTAGAACTCCATGGCTCATCTGTGAAATTAATGTTAATATATATGTTCATGTAATGACGGTCTATTGGTTTTAGGATAGATCAATCAGCTGTCACAAACGAAAATATGAACCAACTATATGTAGAGTCAATTAATTTAAAGTTCTCAAGAGCTTACCTCTGCTCCAGAATTCTCGGAATCATCTATTTCCTTCTGAACTTGCGCGAAGCTTGGGACAACGACTAACGTGTGCAGGTGGAACTGGGATCTGATAACCCGCAGGCCAAAAGTTGGTGAGGTTTGGTAAATCTTCCAGTCTCAATCCCTGAAGTTCATTCATAACAATTCCATTGTAATCCATGACGTCTGCTCCATCTTTATGCCAAAATACTTCTTCTAATTCATAATTACTCACTACCCATAGATGCTTCAGTTTTTGAAGACTTGGAGCTACGCTGACATGAAATAGACGCTTTAGTTTGGGGCAACTATAGACAGCGATCAGTTCGAGTTTTGGGAAACATACAGGTTGGAGATGATCCTCATCCTCATCCTCATCAATGATTTGCTCTAATTCCCAACAACTACAAATGTCCAACCTCTCCAATTGCAACAGATTTCGAGCAAGTGTTGATGAGAAGAGAGGTCTCAGCATAGTGCACCCGCTCACTCTTAAACAGGTAAGATTTTGCAGGCTAAAATTATGCGTGGGACCTTCATGATATAATAATACTTGCAGTTCTTGAAGGTTTTTCAAGTGCAACGACTTCAAACATGGGAATAGTTTGTTTTCTTGTCCCTTAGCGATAATAGCTTCCACTTGAAATACCACTTGTACTCCAAGTTGGCTAACACTTAATTCTTCCAAATTTTTTAAGCCGTGCTTCAACAGTGCTGGAATCGTGTCACTCAAATGGGAACAACCTTCCACATTTAGAATTTGTAATTTCTGAGACAAATAAATAAATAACTTGATGCAATTAAAATCTATTAGCAGCTAGGATTATCACATGATAAGCAATAAATAAACACCCAAAAAAAATCTAAATCCGTACAAAACAGTTATATTTTATGAAAGTAATGAATTTATAAAAAAATGAAATTAATTAAAAGAGATCATGTGAAGTGATGTAACGGTGAAATCGGTTTGTTCATGAAAAATTTGTATTCTATTTCTATGGTTTGATTAACTAATTAATTGAATTTATTTAATATTATATATACTTCACAAGTGTTTGCATCCAACTTTTTTTTTTTTTTTTCCCTTCAAAACCAAAAGGAGAATTTGACTTTCATTTGAAGAATGAATTTTAGGCCCTAAATTAAGGAAGTTTCCCTAGGATATTGGATCTTATTATTAACATCACCATTAGCACTACCATCATCATCATCTCTCTACAAGGCCAAATGCAAGGTGGATCATAAAAATTATTGATAAACTATCAATTTGAGTAAAATTGAAGAAAAAGAAAAAAACGTAAACACAAACAAGCATACCTCTTCAAGAATCAAATCGTTTGATCAAGATGGGATGCAGGTGTAACTCTTCCAATGCTGGCCAAATTGGACAATAATTTTCGAATGTGTTACGGGAGACGTTCAAGTGACAAATTTCTCAACAAAGGGAGGGCGAGCATCGTGTTTCTATCTCCGACACTTATTTCCCCTTCATTATGATCAAACTTCGCTTCGATGATACATTCCAGTCTCTTGCATTCCCGCACTTCAAGACTTTCAAGATGCTTCAAACTTCGAGCTTGTGACAACGAGAAGACATATGTCAAATTGTTGCACCTGTACACTTGCAATGCTGTAAGAGTTTGGAGGCTCACATGTTGGGCGGGCGCCTTCCATATATGCTTCATTTCTAGTAACTCCAGCATATATAACCTTGCTAATTTTGAGAGCATCATAGGATTCCCACTCTCTCCTTGCGGCGACTGAGAGGCATCCATTATTCATTCTAAATCTTCACAATCGCCGACATCAAGAATAGTCAACTCATTTAAGCCCCTTGGATCTATGCTTGGCACAATATTATGACAACCTATTATCCTGCACAAATCAAGAAATTCCAGATGTTGATACAATGCTGAAAAAATATTGAGCGAGGTCGCTTCAGGAGAGTCATTATCAATGGTTAAGCTCCTTGTCTTATCACCATCTTCCACTTTATTGCGAACTCGTTCACCATTACCCATGATGTACCTTTGCAATTCCGGGAATGTAAAGTCTTTTGAAAGACATACAACAGATCCGTCAGCCTGGGAGTTCAACTCAGCAAGCCTAGCATTACTTTCTTCTGAACTCATCCCTTCAACCTCCCAATTTTTTATCCGACCATAAAATTCTTCTAATTGAGGAAATTTTTTTATCGTAATGGGAGAAACAGAACCAGTATCAATATATAGAAGTTTCAATCTACGAAGTTCATCCGACAATTCTTCAGGAATTTCAATGGGAGAATCCTCGAGATAAAGAAGTTCAAGTCTCTTCAACTCTCCAAGAAAAGACGCGTCACTCACATCACATCCAATCAACTGCAGAACTCGGAGGCTATTGGCAAGGAATCGAAGCGATTTTAGTGAAAGGACTCCATCTATTATAGTAACAACTTTCAATGCTGGCATCCCTTGAAAAAAAATTTCTGGAACTTGCAATTTGTAGCCATATAGAGTAGTGTCCAATCGCAAAATATGAAGGTTAGGGCATACCAAACGACTAGGAAGCTCTTCTTCTTTATTTCCCATTACAGAGATTCCTCTGTATTGATCCAGGCCTTCTTCCATTGCCCGTTCTGCCAATCCAATGCCAACTTTACTAAAAAATTTCTTCTCCACTAGTACTTCTGAGCCTATCCATATGGCTACATCACGAACTATGTCATGCATTTTCACAGATCTGTCATTACCAGTGTCTAACAGCAGTGAAGCAGCTTTGAGTCCTTCAATTGTTCCACACAGTAAGCTTCTGGCGTTCTCTATTGACTCAGCTTGATACCAAGTCAACCCTACTGCATATCCAACCAAATCCTCCAAATTAATCTCATAATCTTCTGGAAATAGTGAACACGACAAGAAGCATAACTTGGAATTGTCATCATTCAAATTGTCGTAACTAAATTTCAGACAACCGTAAACGTCTAGGTTCTCCTCATCAATACCTTCTATTGCATAGAGTTTTGCAGCCTTTAGGTTATGTAGAGCAAGGTTCCATTCATTAAATCCTTTTCCTCTTAGTGCACTTCCAACAGCTTCAATAGCTAAAGGCAGCCCGTTACATTCTCCAGCAACTTCTTTAGAAACATCATTCAAGGTGGAGTCATTTACATCAATACCGGCATTTTTTCGCAGTAAAGCCAATCCTTCTTCTGGCGTTAGTGTACCCAGTGGAATCTGCGGGTCACAACGCATGCGTTCACAAACTGACTGCAGGCGAGTAGTTAGAAGGATTTTGCAGCGATTATCTCTACCACCGACGGGAATACCTAATTTTTTCTCCAAGTCGAGTATTTTCCAAACATCATCAAGGATTACGAGGATTTTGCTGCTTTTACTCTCAGAAAACATCAAGCGCAATCGGTCTGCTCTCTCTTTTTCATCTTTCTCATTTAGTGCCCAGCCTAACGACTTTGCCAGCTCACCTTGAACCTTTATTATATCTGGATCCTGAGACACAGTGGCTACCCCCACCTTATCGAAAATCTTTTGTTGCCGAAGTTGATTGCCCACAGATTTTGCCAAGGTCGTCTTTCCTACACCGCCTAGACCATGCAATCCCACCATCTTTGTGCTGCCTTTTTTCAGTGCTTCAGTGATCTGATAACAAGCCGATTCTGTAGTCTCAAAAGAAGAAAAAAATCTTGGAATAGGCATTTCTTTGTCTGATGGTAGAGGTTTAGGAAGGGCAACTGTGCTGAATTTGCTGCGGTCTTGTAGCAGATCGGACAGCTTGCGAGTCTCCTTTGATGCTTTTCTACCCATCCAATATCGGAAACCCCAATTAGGACACCATCCATTTAAACAACTCTTCTTTTCATCTAGCTTTGCTTTCAAAGTTCGGACATCGGCCATTTCTTTGACTACATCCGCCAGCCACTTCTCTACATCTTTCTCAACTACTATAGCGCAATGTTTTTGTCGTTCTTCTTCTACTTTTTCGTTGATGCCATCTTGTGCCTCCTTCAAATTAGTTTCTTTATCCTCAAGTTCTTTAACAATGCTGTTGAAACAGAACAGATAGCGAGCTTGTTTTACGGTAGCATCCACCAATAATTCTCCAAGCTTTGATCCAATACATGATAAAATTTCCATGCTATTTATCTGCAATTAACAAAGTTGATCTCAGTACGCTATAAGCAAAACAACAAGGCTTGATCACAAGATCGAACGATAATGTTTAATTACTTTTTTATTGACTGCTTAATTACTTTCTTCTATTCTGCGAGTGCATGTTTATTAACGCCAGCTTTGATCAATAAGAGCAAAATGCAAACGCCAGGCTTTAAGTAGCCTTTGGCTGCAAACAAAAGAGAAGAAATAAGGCAAACGTGATAGATGGTGGATTATATTGAAATTAGATTACTTTAGAAATTTTTAAATAAAAATATCAAACAACAAATTTAATAGAATCTAGATAAATCGAAGAGTTTGTTGTGCATTGCGAGTGAAAACAGGCAGTTACATGGGGGAATCTGGTAGGAGTGATGAAAATTAAAAAGCCATCCATAATTAAAGTTAAAAAGAGTATTAGAGATTAGAGGGGTTCAACATCTTATGCAAGCTCACTCATGATAAAATTTGAAGATAATTATCCCATTTTTACTTCAATCAATATTCTAATACAATAATTCCATAAATCTCAAATAATATCTTAAGATTTTTTTGTTTTCCTCAAACACTCATATGATTAATTTAATTATTTATTACTCTATTTTACTACATAATTGATACAAATGACACTTTATTTGGGATGGTAAAGATTGGGGTAAATTCCCTTTTAGTCTCTAAAGTTTGGGCCTATTATAGCTATTGAACATACTTTCAAACGTAAAATTATATTTTCTGTCTAATATAAATTAAAAATCAAACAAATCTATCATGCAACAAATGAAAAGTAAAGAATATTAATTAAGTTTTGATGGAAACAAATATAAAATATAGAGGTTTTGAGTAATTTTTGTGATTTTTTTAATGTTTGAGTTAGAATTGAATAATTTGCATAATGAAAATTTGAGGTTGTATAATTTATATGAAGATAAACTGCAAAATAAGTTTACGTGCAGAATTTAAGATAGTTATATATTAGTAATTATGCAATTATCAAATTTTTTTAATAAAATTTATTTAAAAATTGGCCAATTGTGTTTCATGAAGTAAACAGAGAGCATAATGGACTTATGTGGGTGCTTGGGATTGAAAGACTAAGAGACCAGAAGATAGGACGGTACGAAAGTTAATTTTAATTATAAGGTATGCTGAACAGAAGTGACTTGGAGGTGATTGTCGTTAATCTATTATCTTTAACTTTAGAATTAATACAAATAAATGAATGAAAATTAATGTAATAAAAAAATCGCACTAAAAACTTGGGACTTAAATTCTCAATCATCTTTTCCGTACGTTTTAATCCAACGGTCAGAATTGGCATAAAACAAACTAGTATAGCCATTGGAATTAAGTAAAACAAACATCAAACTAAGAGGCAAGAGCCTATGAAATGAAACAATAATATCTCATACCTTCTTCCGTTTATATCTTCAATTACTGCTGAAAGCTCTAGCTAGAGAGTCGCACAAGCTCAGAGAAAATTAAAAGCTGCATCTAGCAATATAAATAAACATCAGATCAAACCAACATAGGATATATCTAGCTAATTAACATCATATATAACTCATTATTCTCAGTCAAATCTTTCATTCTTAGAAAAAAAAAAAGATTGAAATAATAACTGTAAGTGATATAGGAAGCAAAAGTAACATACCAAAACGAGAGCAGCTAGCTCACAGATCTGGTGACTTCCAAGAGTATGAAAAATGATTGAGGTATAATAGCAAGGTCCGGGTCGTGTTTCATAAGTTGCTATTGACTTCGTGGCTTGCTTTTCTTTGTTTTCTTCGTTTTTTTTGTTTGTTTGTTTATATATATGTTCTATATTAGTGTGAATTGAAAGGTGGAAAGTGAAATGGTGCGTGTGCCTTATCATCTATGATGAGGGGTAATAGTCTTTTTGGGTTCGGCTATGTTGGAATTTACTTACGACGAAGCACGAATCACAGCTACACACACAAAGTGATAAATAATAAATAATGAGTTATAATAAAATTTTTACTATTTATTACTTTGTGTGTATGATTATGATTCGTGCTCCACCGTAGGTGAAATCCAACATAACCATAGCCGTTTTAGAAACCTTTCGTGAGGTTTAAGGTCACTCAGATAGACTATATTTCTGAACTACCAAATATCTCCCTGCCCATTTGTACTCTGTTTAGCATCTTTTGGATGGTTGAGGGTAATTTTGTAAAACTCATTTAAAAATAAAAAATTTCAAAGAAATTCTAAAAGAAGCTTTGTATCTGGCCATCTGGGGTATCCTTAGAGTTGTCGTGGGAATGAGTTTGAATCTAAAGATTGTCATTCTCTTATTTTATTTATTTCTCCTAGGAATGAATTTGAGCCTTATTTTCATGAGACTCATTCTTTTTAAATAAAGGTAGATATCTCCCTACATATTTGAGGTATATTTTTAAAATTAATGTTCAACATATGTGTGGAGTGTATTATAAATATTTATGTCTAAAATCTCAACAGATTTCACAATATATATATATATATATATATATAATGTAATTGATGAGGGATCCGTTAAGTTATCAAATTAAGCAGGATTAGTTAAACGACAAAAAGAACACATTATGATTGGAAATACGGAATTGGAATTGTGATTATAATAGGAATTTTAATTGAAATTGTAATTGTAATTGTAATTGCAACTAGAATTGTAATTGCGATTGGATATGTAATTATCAATGTAATAGAAGTTGTAATTGTAATTGTTACAACTATTGTAATTGTTCTTGCGTAATTGCAACTGTGTTTTTAATTTTAGTTACACTTAATAATAAAATTATAATTGTGATCATAATTGCAATTGTAATTACAATTGTATCTTTAAAAAAATTGTAATTACAGTAGTTATTCTATTTATTGTTACAATTACAATTTTATTATCGTTATTCTTATTGTAATTGTTGTTAAATATTATTAGAATAACCATTGTAACTGTCGATGGAATTACGAGTACAATTGTTATTGTAATTATTACTGTAATTGGGATTAAAATTGTAATGTAACAAAGTAAATGGAATTACAATTGAAATTAAAGTTGTAACGGTTGTTTAAATAAAATTTGGAATTAATAATAAAAAAGTGAAATTGAAATTATTGATGTAGTTATTATAATTGCAATTGTAATTTTAATTGTAAGAAAGTGCAACTGAAATTATCAATCGTAAATATAATTAAAATTGTAATTAGAATTGTTCAACAAACATTTACCGAAAAAAGTGTCCATGCTATTTTTTATTTTTGAAAAAGAAAGAGAAGCAATAGTAACAAATTTCTTAGAGCAGTATTAATGCTGCGTTTAATTATCAGTAATCTGAATGGGTTGGAATAAGTATGAGCTATAATGGAAATGAGGAATGCAAATCGGAATAAGTTGTTTACTTGAGATATAGGAATCAGAATCGGAATGGACTAGAATTCTATTGATGTGTTTATTTTATTTTTGAAAAAGAAAGATAAGCAACAATAACCAATTTCTTAGAGCAGTATTAATGCTGTGTTTAATTATCAATAATCTGAATAGGTTGGAATGAGTATGAGCTGTAATGGAAATGAGGAATGAAAATCGGAATAAATTGTTTACTTGAGCTACAAGAATCAAAATCAGAATGGACTGAAATTCTATTGATGTGTGTTATTTTATCTTAAAATAAGAATCAGAATAAGTTAAATAATTTTTAAGTTATTAAAATGTTGTTAGTTAATTAAAATATAACTATTATTATTATCATCACCGTAGTCGTCGTCATCATCATTATTATTGTTTGTAATTTTTATTATTATAAAAATAATTGTTAATAATGATATTAAGAATGATATCATTAATAATTTATTAAAATACCTTTTGTTAATTATTGTCTAATGATGGTGGTGGTGGTGATAATGATGGTGATAAATAATAATAAATAAATAAGTAAACAAATAATAGTAATAATTAATAAATTAATAACAATAACGACGACAACAAAATAATAGTAAAATTTATAATATAAATAAAATAATTAATAATAATAATAATTATTATTACAATAATAAATAAATAATAGTAATAATCAATAAATTAATAACAATAACAACAACAATAATAAATTTTATAATAATATAAATAATAAAATAACAACAACAACAACAACAATTATAACAACAATAATAACTAAATTCCATAATAATAAAAATAATAAATTTTCAGTTTTTTTCAATTTATATTTTTTAATTTCTAAAGAGGGTGTATTTAAAACGTAGTAGGAATAATTTTGTTATTCTAGGGAATAGAGTTTCCATTCCCAACTCTTCTTAAGAAATCACAACTCTAGCAATCAATCTAAAATTTATGAGGAGTCATGAAACTCATTCTGATTCCCGAGTTGGTAAACACAGTATAATTTTTTTTTTTTTGGTTTCAGCTGGGCCACCACAAGTTGTTGCTGCAAATTCTCGACTATCAAAATAACTTCCAGCCGCTGATTGTACAAGGCAGCAAATCCAGTGCTCTATATTTGTTTAAAAATATTTTATTACATGGGATCTATTAATAGATCCAGTGCATGTAGCCGTAGCATTTGTGGGGTTTCGACAACTTTTGTCTTATATGGCGACTTCTTGTTGTTGTTTTATTTGTATGATGACTATCATGGACCTACGTGCCCGCATTGAAAACTTCATAATAATTTAAAAAAAACAAAAGAAATGGGTCTCACATTATAATTTGTTCAAACAATATTATTTTAACACAAACGACCAAAATAAATTTTATATTCACTAAAAGCTTAATATATATATATATATATATATATATATATATATATATATATATATATATAACATAAATATGAAAACAACATTTGAAAAAAATACATAGGCACCTTTAAATTTGATGTATAGCACTAGAACAATCTTTGTTGTAGGTCGCTTTTTTTGTATTTAAAATTTTCTAATAATTTAAATAAAATAATAGAAGTGAGTCTCACATATAGTTTATTGTATAATTTTTTCAAACAATAGTATTTTAATACAAACGACCAAAGCAAACTTCATATTCACTAAAAATTAATCATATATATATTATAACATAAATATGAAAACAACGTTTGAAAAAAATATAAAGGCACCTTTAAATTTATTGTACAGTACTCGATCAATATTTGTCGTAGGTTTTTCTTTTGCATTTAAAATTTCGTAATAACTTAAATAAGACAAAAGCAGTGGGTTTCACATACAATTTATTATATAATTTTTTCAAACAATATTATTTTAATACAAACGACGAAAACAAACTGTATATTCACTAAAAATTATATATATACACACACACATATACATATTATTACATAAATATGAAAACAACATTTGAAAAAAATACAAAGACACCTTTAAATTTATTGTAGAGCACTCGATCAATTCTTATCGTAGGTCCCTTCTTTTGCATTTAAAATTTTGTAATAATTTATATAAGACAAAAGAAATGGACCTGACACATAATTTATTGTATTTTTTTTTTTGAAGGCTGTATTTTTTTTCAAACAATATTATTTTAAAATTTCATAATAATTTAAATGAGACAAAAGAAATGGGTCTCACATATAATTTATTGTAATTTTTTTTTTCAAACAATATTATTTTAATACAAACGACCAAGACAAATTTCATATTCACTAAAAATCAATCATATTTACATTATAACATAAGGCAATTCCTAAGTTACGATTTGTGTAACTTACGGCCTGGCAAATCTTAAGTGTTAAATGTGCTTGTATCCAATCCAACGGACGACATCAAATTTATCACAAAGTAGTAACGAGTGGTAACCCGACTGAACTGATTGTTTCAAGTGATGGGCTACCTGTCCTTGCCTCTCTCTTAAGAATCTAAGCAGCGAAGAACTTGACTTGGAAATTGGCGAGGAAGGACTGTTTATCGGAGATGAGTATAGGTGGTGACCTCCCAAGCAGCGTCGGCTTGTTGAAACCGAACGAGCCACTAATTCGCTGCCACGCGGTTGCATAATTAGTTCTTGTGATTCAACCCATGAAAAATTGCTCCACCTGAATTTGCAAGTCCATCTGCATCACATGACAAATTCGGTTGCGGATTTTGAGGAGGATGGTCTTTGAGGATATGAAACTCCTCTTGCTTAACATTTTGGGTCTTCCTAATTTTTGTTTCTTCATACAATAGCAAACATTTGAGGTTAAAGCCTATTTAATCCCTTTATTTTTAAAAATATCTTAAAACATCTTTATCGTTAAAGTATTGATACACCTGTCGTTACTTTTTATTTATTTTGGCTTATTTGTACAATATCACCATTTTATAATAGTTTTTTTGTTTATACATTAATAAAAAGAAAATAATTAAATTACCAATTTACATATAGAAAGTAAAAAAATTATAATAACTTTTTTACAAGCACCATTTGCACACTTGGTAGTTTGCATACAATTTTTGACAATTAAAAATTAATATATTTTTTTTTATTTTTAGGGTTAAATTGGTAATTTAATTATTTTCTTTTTATTAATGTTAAAAAAATTATTATAAAAGGGTAATATTGTAAAAGTAACCCAAAAGAAATAAAAAGTAACGGTAGGGGTATCAATACTTTAACGACAGGGATATTTCAAGACATTTTTTAAAATATAGGAACTAAATGGATATTAATCTTAAAATAGAGGGACTAATGAACTTTTACGTTTGGGATTCATTTCACTGAGATCCACCACAAAGTCCTCAAATCTCTAATACTCGCTTCTTTAGGAAGATCTTTCACTTAACCAATCACAAAAAAAGATGTCTCTCTTTAAAGTTCAGGAAAAGGCACAAAGGAACATTAAACATAACCGACCACAGAAAAAAATCCAATTTTCAATTAAATGGTTAAAATTCAATAAAGTTAAGAAAGCATGTTTCACTCTTTCAAGGATTGCATCCCTTGTCAATCAATCTTTTCTTCGTGCATGGTCCAACCTGATTATGTCATTCAACACGTAAAAGCTTCCCTGAAGTCTTGGCATCAAATGGAACATCTGCTGAACCCACAAGTTGGAGATTATCGGAGACAAAAATAAGCACGCTGCCAGCGGGACTACAGAGCTGGCAATTGATGGTGGTGATGGAGTGTTGGCACTACAGGAAGGGATGGCTAGTGAACTCAGCAACGATATTTTGCGAGTCTACGCCTCCCTCTCTTTTTTAATTTCGCATTTACTGTTTCCACTGGAGACTCACGTGACCGCGAGAGAGAGACTGAGAGAGAGAGAGAGAGAGAGAGGAGTCTTCTTAATTTTTTTTTTTTTAAGTCTGTTATACACAGATATTACTGATATTACATCAAACACTACAATTAATATTTACAATCATACTATATAACCTATCACAAATATATGCGATATTTTAAATCCTCTCTAATATTCGAAAAACTCACATTTCGTAAGGAAGATCGCCTCCACTCAATTGATAATTGAGGAAGAATCAAACTAACCTCCGTGCGCCCACTCACATTTCGTAAGGGAGAGATCGCTCCACCAATTAATTGATAATTGAATCAAACTAACCTCCATAACGCTTTATTTCAACCTCGCACTCAACATCAGAAGCTTCTCCTATTGACCAGCCTAGGAGTCTTCTTAATTTAATGTTTAGAATTTAATCGTGAAATGACCTCGTTTTTATTTATCGCCACGGACTATAGAAGGTAATCTTTTACGCTACATTTGGAAGATAGAATTGGATTGAATTAGCTTTTAAGATTAAATTAGATTAAATTAGAGTAGATTATATAATATTATCTTTTGTTCGGTATAATATTGGACAAGACTATGCTAATTTAATTTAATAAAGCTAAATAACTATTTTAATAATATAATATTTTTAAATTATATTGATAATTGTTTACTTTAATATTTAATATCCAATACTAGTTTAAGTAAATTAATGAATAAAATTTTGATATTCTATATAAAATAAAATTACATGTTGAAAAAATTATGAAATTAACTTCTATGTTTAATTTTTTTCTAAATATTAGGTTAAATGAAAAATAAAATAGTGAAAAAAGGACACAAATTCTTCATTTAATTTTATCCCACATAAACCCATATAAATATGAGGACTAATAATCCCAATTTTTTTGACTAAATTTTAGTCTATCCTATTAGTTCATGACACCTATACATACCTTAGGATTAAACTATTTTATTAATCTTGAAATATAATCCAATCGCGCAATTTATCCAACCTTCCAAACATAACCTTAATTGACTCTTTTACCATCGGTCTCCAACCGTTTCAACCAATTACAATTTTCTTACTGTTACGTACATGTGGCATATTTTTACTGGTTGACTAATTAAATAACGGGCTGTAACTTACAGTAAAACGTAACTTAGGGTGACCCCATAACATAAATATGAAAACGACATTTGAAAAGAAAAATACAAAGGCACCTTTTTATTTGATGTACATTACTAGAACAATTTTTGACAAAGATGTTACAACCTAAAGAATGAAAAGGTCTAAAGTTTTAGGGTGAACATGGACCAATTGATGACACGACATGTTCTACAGCTCAATGTCGTTAATTAATATATATAATTGAGTAATTTCATCTCTATATTAAGCACGCACTGCCTCAAATTGCATGCAAATACAAAAACAAAATTCTGATTTTTTTTTGAATTTTTAGGTTAACAATTGATTTTTTATTTTAAATTTTTTTGTTTTTATTTAACAATTAATTTTAATCAAATCTTAAACTGTCGTAATCAATTAAGATTTTTCATTATGACTCCTTAGCTAAATTTTGCTCCTTAACTAGATTTTGGATCTGTAATAAATAAAAAAATTGGTAACACTTGTTCCTTTAAGATATAAAATAACCGTAACATTGGTCTTTACATTTAAAATTTTTCTTGAATTACTATTTAAAAAAATGATGTTAAACAAATCTCACAAAATATACAAAGTCATCTAACATCCAAATATTGATTACATTTATTTTGTATTGCTGGAATGACGCCAAAGCAATTGAAAAGATATAAAAAATAAATAATAATGATAAAGATTGGCTACGGGATTCACTGAAGCTAAGTTGTGACTTGTGACCATCCAAATGTCCGTAACGATTATTCTCGCAGCACAAATCCAATAGCATGCAACAAAATCCACTCTCTAACACTTGCCTCTGAAGAAAATAAAACAGAGTAAAAAGAGCAACCATGCCTGTGAATCTCTTTACTTTTCTCCTTATAATTTGGGTAAACAATGAAAATGCACCATGACCACATTGGTCACTGCCACTACCATTTACTTCTTCAACTGTGCCTCCTGCTTCAAGAAATCTTCAACTGAAAGATGAACTATATAATTCAAGATAAAAAATACAACTGAGCTGCAAAGGATACTATCCACTAGCCTATCAACGACTATACTTTATATTTTTCTAGTTTTTGAATCAAAATTCTGCAAGATTTAGTTTGGAAAACTTCGACACAACAACCAAACATTCAGTCCTTTTGTGCATTATATCCACCGTATGATTCCTTAACAAAACATCAGTAGCCTGTGGCCTATCTGACACGGTCCTGACCCAAAGCCCCGCTCTTTTCAACTCATCTGTCAAACCATTACCCACTTTTGGAGTCAAAACTGCCCTTGCAGCCCTTTAATATTTCTCCATCTTCATTGAATACGTGCCAACCAAATGCACTCTCTTCCCTCTGGCTGATTCTGTTTGATTCAACCTCTTTTCTTGTTTACACTCATGAATTTGCATAAAATAATTAACAAGTTTGTCATCATCATAAAATCCTTCCACAATCACCACATACATTCTGCTGAGCAGGACTAATTACACCCTTGTTTTAAACAATTGTTTCTCCAATTGGTTAAACAATTTTTTCTCTTCTCTTTGCTCTCTTACAACTTGAGGCATATAATTAAATGCGTGGCAATTAGCATATGCCATGATGTATTTAACAACCCCAAATGAAGATACTGATTTTTTTTCGGCTTAATGGCTGCTTCAAATGGGGGAACTGAATTTGGGGGTTTGTTGTCTAAATCCCAAAAAATTCCACATTATGTTGGACAGTTTTTGGTTCTACAGATGATGATCGGTTTTCCAAATAATGGTTCAAAAGGAAACATCTAAACAATGAGACAAATGGGTTCTGGATTTCTAATCCTGTAAATGTTGTTCTGTCGCATAAGTTATGAAATTTCTGAAGCATCACTATTCCCGTCGTTCCTGGGAGAAAAAAAGTCGAAGAACTGCTTGTGGAACAAAATTAAAAAATTTAAACTATGTTGAGAGACTTTCCCTTCAACTAACAGTTAAAAGAAAAAAAAAAGTATTCGATAAGCATTTTCAAAGGAAAATGATCATCCATTTGTTGTACTTAGGCAGGAAAAATAAATATATCAACCCCATTAAACCCTCACATCTGCTAACTAATAATGCATGGACTAACTTTAAAGGAAGGATATAAAACTTACAAGAACAAGAAAACTACTGTTTATTAATTTCAAATTTTACACAAAATTACGAATAATTCTATAAGCTGCACCACAACATGTTCTCTAAAAGAGATTCAGTATCCCGCATTTTTGGAAGCAAAAAAATATTTCTGGATAGTATAAGCTAATACTAGAATAACCATTCGTTAATGATGTGAGTTTGGGCAGCACCATGAAGCGGTGAGCCTCGTTTGGTGAAAATGAAAAATAATTAAAATAAAGCACTATGAATTCTAATCGAATTATTAACATTAGCTAAATACACAGCAAGAAACCAGAATAAATTTGTTATCTAAACCAAATACTTAAAAAAAAAAAAGAAAAAACGAAAAAAAAGGCAGTTAAATCCTCATCATTTTCAGTTAGAAACAAACTAAAGCACAAATTAAGAACAAAGATTGAAGCAAAGCATGATTGTACGTTGAGGTACTTGAGCTTAGTGTTCCCATAAACGAGACCGAGCGAAAAAGCCTAAACCAGAGTAACCTATTATTATTACCCAAAAACCCAGATCAGGAAATAAATAATATTTCAATAACAATTCATAAAAACTCCATCCCGTCGTGTATAAAACAAAACAAATAAAATATTAATTAGGAAAAAATTACACACATGGACTAAAAGAAGATCAAATGAAATTACTAGAGGGAGCTGGTGCCGGAGTAGGAACCGGGAGGCAGCGCCATATGATGCTCTCTTATGCTTTTCCTTCTTGTGTGTCTGCGCTGAAGTCGAAGATGAAGAAACAAGAAATGTTGAAAGCAGCAGCTGTGAAAATTCAACAGCCGACTCTGATGACAAACTGGCATGCCACCTCAGCTACACTCATTTACAATCAGAAAATGTAGAAGATTTACTGAGCTGGCAAAATGGATATACTGAAGAATCTCAGCACATGAGCCTGCAAGAATTACGTTTCTAGAAGCTGAAAATGATTGGCTGATATTTGTCATATTCAGAGGCTGTTATTTGTTCATTTACAAATCGTACCCCTTAGGCCGGCTGTTTCTTCTTTTCCTTTCTGTATATAAACGAACCTAAGCTTGTATTTTCATTCATCCAATAGTTATTATCTTTTATAAAGCATTCTGTGGTTTATGCTCTGCTCGCTGTTTATAAACAATTTATAACAAACTTAAGTAGAAAGAGCCAGCAAATTTAAAAATCGACTAACATATTCGATTCCGACTCCACAGCTATTTTTCTTTAATTAAGGAAATATTATTTCCTCCCTAATTTTTTAATAAAATTGCAAGTTTCGACTTCTGTTTGTACGTTCTTTCATACAGGTCCCTATTCTAGCGGGAATAACAAATGGGCCGCACGTGTGGCTAAGCCCGGGCGTGCCGTTGATTGCCAGGCCTGGGCTTTTACGAGCCCACGAATTTTGTTTTGAGTATAATCCTTGTATCACGTCACTTTTCTAATCGCAATTTTATTGTACTGAAAATATATATAAAGGCTAAATATGAATTTAACTAAACTAACGCGTCTTTACAACTTATGCAATCTTACTATTTCTAATCTTGATTTTATTGATAAAATCAAAATAATTTTTACACAATGAATAAATAGATTATAATAACAATAAATTTATTATGAAAAAGGATGTTTACACAATTTATTCTAAATGATAAGAAATTTAATTAAAATTCTATTGTAATTTTATGTCCTTTTTTTTTTTTTACAAATTTATTAAAAAGTGGGATTCTTAAGATTTTAAAAGGAGTGTTGGAAGCTTTACTCTTCTATTTTTCCATATTTGAATTTTAGGGGCCTTTACTTCGTTTAAATTTGTGTTATAAACCTACAAGCAAGTGCATTTAGGATATCTTTGGTGAGCTGGAATGTAACAATAATTTTATTAATTAAAATCATTAAAAAATTTAATTAATTAAAGTTCATGTATCTTCTTGTCTAACCAATCAAATACTTTATCTCAAGACTACACAAGTATGCTTAAAAAAAAGATGAGATTGGTTCTTACCTATTATTTACTGTATAACTATTAATTCATCATTGGCGCCCTTTGACATGAAGCCATTTAATAGTGTAGAAGAAGAAAGAGAATAAAAGTATTAATGTAGAAAGCACACAAGTTTATTCATAATGCAGTCCCTCCCAAGTCCCAACGCGGGCACAAGAACTGAAGCAAACACATTAACACAACCTATAAATTACAGAGAAGAAACGAAGTTAGTAGCCAGATAGCAGCACATTCAACATGCATATATACAGAACTTAAACATAATTGACAACATGTTGAGGGAGAGGGACATATATCGATGCTGCAGCCTGCAATTCATAGCATATCATCGATCATTTAATTGCTTATCAAATGGTGTCCTTGAATGATCTTCAAGGGGTCAGGGAAATTTGTGAAACAGCGCCCTAGCCGTAGTGTGTGTATTTATAACATGATGACAGAGGGTAAGGTAGTTGTCCAAATTCACACATTTACCAAACTTTTCCCCTGAAATTATATGTTCACATATTGCATATGGCAGCTACCCTGCACATAAATCATCACCAACCATGAGCTCGCGTTTTGCATGCAACCACCTGTCTATAAAGTATAAACATTCACCAGCCACAAATTACCCAAGTAAGTACTCGTGTCGTCAACACTTACCCTCCGCTCCATCTACGCAAACAAGAATTAAAATCGCTTATTAGCTAGTGCTCGAGTGATAGCCAAAATAAATATATATATATATATATATTAAAGAGAAACGGTAGCGAAGTTATTATACAATAAAGTAAACCAAGATAAATTCTACACTCGTGTGAACGTTTTGCTCACAAAATCTGCACAAGAAAAAATAATATTGATACAATCTCCAAATATAAAGCGTTCCTCTTGGTAAAACAAACAATTCCTATAAATTTTGATTAATGGTGCCAGAGTTGTAGTTTCATGTGCGTTTTATTAACATGAATAAGGGTACAAATAGATAACAAAAACAAAGCTAATCACAATGAATGATAAGGTTTAGAGTAAACATAAAAGTTATAATCTTGAACATAACTGGCGCTCAAAGCCATGAATTTGATATAATCCATGAGGGGAGTTCAAACAGTGGTATATAATAAGCAACAAATGTTGAAAAAACAAATTCATTGTAACACAACAGAATAAATTGTAAAGAAATCCCAGTTTGTATGAAAGGAAAAAAAAAATTAAGAAAAACATAAGCACAACAAAATTGGACAGATTATTAAAAATGAGAAATGAGTTATATTGAGAATTTTGGCTTTGTTATGAACTAATTGGGAAGTATCCAAAGTACGCATGTAAATAACATAAATGATAAGAAGACGAAGGGAAAACATATTGATAATAAGCAAGCCAAATGTTAAAATCCAGATTCTACGCTTCCGCCCTTACACTTTAGTTGTTAGTGTCTCGCTGATCATTTCGCATATATCAATTACAAAGGGAGGCCATCTATTTTGTTAAGGAAGCACACATTAGCAACATGGACAGCTGAGCAGAGGATTCTGGCAGCTGCAGTCAGCTAATACAAATTGATGACATGGAATGCCAACTGGCTTCAGATGGTTACGAAGCCACGCATGCATGTATCGGTTAGTTAATAAGCTAAAACAGTTTGTTGTATAGTTAGTTAAAAACGAGCTTAATAACAGCTCAGCAATCTTGCATATAAACAAACCTCAATAACATTTGAGTATTATTGTATTCAGTTTTCAATAACAAAATGAATTAGAAAGTTCTGGAATGTAATTCTAGATTCATCCTTTAAACATTTTCTTTCACTTTCTTAGCTTCCAAACATCATTTTCCTGATCTTTAACTTGGTATAAGAGCTAGCTATGACGTCAGTACATCTAGCTTCCTCCTCTACTCCAGTTCAAAACACCAATGCTAACTCATCGACAATCACTTTCACTTTCACTTTCAATACACCTGTTAAGCTTGATCAATCAAACTATCTGATATGGTGGTCACAAGTCTTGGCTTCAATTCGAGGCAACAGACTTGAAAATTTTATTGATGAATCAATTACTCCACCTCCTTCTCGTATTGCTCAAAGAGTTAGTGATGATCTCAGATTTGTGGAGAATCCAGACTTCATAACATGGCGTTCACAATATCAAGTGCTTCTTGGATGGTTACTTTCCTCAACGAGTGAAGGCATCATCAGCTTTGTATTCAATCTGGAAACTTCTCTTGAGGTATGAAAAGTCATCGAAACACAATTTAGGTCATAATCAAAGTCTAGACTCCTACACTTACGATACATGATGAACTATACTAGGAAAGATGATTTGAAGATCACTGATTATTTTATTAAGATGAAAAATATTGCTGATAATATGGCTGCAGCTGGAAGTGCTTTGAGTAATGATGACTTAATTTTGCACATACTCTCTGGCTTAGGTACAGATTATAATTCTGTTTCTACATATATCACTGGACAAGTAGGTGTTGGGAAGATGAATGTTAATGAAGCCTATGTTATGCTTCTAACTCAAGAAGCTAGGATTGAGCAACCAAATCATATGCTTATTGGTATGGATATGAAACAAAACTTTGAAGCTAATATTGCTCATAACAGAGGACCTAAGAGAGGAAATATGTTAGGGGGAAAGGTTTTTGGTAACTTTGGATACAATTCTGGTTATGACTATAATGAAAATTTTGGTAACAATGGTTATAGAGGAGGATATGGAAATTCTGGCTTTTCTGGCAATGCTTTTGGTACTAATGCACAACACAGAGGTTATCAAGGGGATAATCAAAGAGGTGGAGGTGGAAACTAGAATCAAAATACTGGATTTGGTGATTTCAATAACTCTAGAGCAGGAAACACTAAACCTTAATGGAATGCTTCTAAACCAACCTGCCAGATTTGCCTCAAAACTGGTCCGCTGCAAATGTTTGCTGGAAACTTGCAGAATTTATGGGTTCTGGAGCTTATAGACCACCACCTCGGCGAAAATTTTTAAATTATAGTTAACTATCAACAAACCATCCTCCAGTCTCTACCTTCTTTAACTACTTTCAAACTTATAGAATATTGATCAAGTGACAATGCTTAAACTTAATCGTTGTCATTACCTTTGTCAACATATCTGCAGGATTCTCTACAGTATTAGTTTTCTGTGGAAGAATCTTTCCCTCATCAATAATTTCCCGCACAAAGTGAAATCGTACATAGATATGCTTCATACGTGCATGATAAATTTGGTCCTTTGTTAAGTGAATAGCATTTTGACTATCGCAATACACATTAGCATGCTCCTGTACCAATCCCAATTTTTCAAGTAAGCCTTGTAACCAAATAGCCCCTTTGACATCCTCTGTAATTGCCATGTACTCGGCCTCTATGGTCGACAACGCAACTGTAGACTGCAGTGTAGACTTCCAACTAATTGGTCCTTTACCAAAAGTAAATACATATCCAGTGGTTTACCATCGTTTGTCTAAATTACCAGCATAATTAGAATTGACGTTCTTGATCACATCTTGACCAAGTGTATCATCTCGCTCAAACAATAAACCTATATCCACGGTCTTTTAAATGTACCGTAGAATCCATTTCATAGCTTGTCAATGTGCTTTACCAAGATTATGCATATACCTGCTCACTATACCAACTGCGTGTGAAATGTCAAGCCTTATATACATCATTGCATACATCAAGCTACCCAATGCAACAGAACTTGTAATATGTATTCTTATTCTGCATCTGTCGAATAAGATAATTGTGCAGAAAGCTTAAAATGAGAAGCCAACGGAGTATTCACAGGTTTTATCTTCATGCCAAACTGTTGTATTACATTATTCAAATATTGCTTATGAGACAAGCAGACATTGCAACAAACTCTATCTTTGCATATTTTTATGCCAAGAATCTTTTTAACTTCACCCAGATCTTTCATCTTAAACTCTTGATTGAGTTGAGTATTCAACTTCTAAATCTCATTTTTGCTCTTGGATGCTATTAGCATAACATCAACATACAACAGTAAATATATGAAGTTTCCCTCTTGTAGTTTGCGAAAATACACACAATGATCAAATTTATTTGGGAAAAATTATCATTTGTATACTCTTAGTTTACTCCGTTATTAAAAATACTACAACACTTTGAGGGTGTATCAATCGTCTACCTTAAGTTGACAAAATGTATCAACCGACCACCAAACCGTTAGTTACCGTTTAAATATGATGACGTCAGAGGGGTAATTTGGTCTTTTCATATGATACAAGTGATAATTTAAGGGTATACAAGTGATAATAAAAGAATTTAAGGGTATACAAGTGATAATTTTCCTTTACTTTAATTTAAGTTTCAAGAGTAAAATCGTCAATTCGATGTAATTCCATTAACTTTCAAATGGCAACTAACGGTTTGGTGGTCAACTGATACATTTTGTCAACTTTGGGTGGATGATTGATACACCCTCAAAGTATTGTAGTATTTTTTGATAACAGAACAAATATAAGGTATACAAATGATAATTTCCCAATTTATTTCTTGTGTACCTTTACCCTTTAATAAACTGATCAAATCGCTTGTACGACTGCCTTAGAGATTGTTTCAATTATAAAGCAATTTTGTCAATTTGCAAACCCAGTTTTCTTTTCCAACAACCTTGAATCCATCTGGCTGAGTCATGTAGATATTCTCTTCCAAATTACCATGTAAAAATACAGTTTTTACATCATGTTGAACTAGTTCAAGATTAAATTGTGCAATCATGGCTAGCAAAATTCGAATAGATGAGTGTTTCTCAAATGGAGAAAATACCTCATTATAGTTTATTCCTTCCTTCTGAGCCCCTTTGCTACCAATCAGCCTTGTATTGAATTTCATTTTTACAAGAAAATCTTTTCTTCTTTGCATATACCTATTTGCACCCAATCACCTTATTTTTCTTGGGCAGTGTAACTAATTCCCAAGTTCTATTTTTGTAAAAAGACTGCATTTCTTTATCCATTGTTGGCTTCCACTGTACACTTTTAGGGCTACTTATTATTTCTTTGTAAGTGGAAAGAATATCATTATCTACAATTAGAAGTGCATAGGCCACCATATCAACAAAACCAGTAGGTCTGCGAACCTTCTATAAGCAATTGAATATTGTTGCTGTGAAGGTTCTTGGGTCAGAACCTCTTCATCATCCTCGGTCGATGGAGAATCACTATCCATCTCATCAACACCAGCTGGTAACCTTTTACCTTTTCAAACAGCACCTATTACAAAGTTCTACTGGTCTTGTCATCCTCTTGAGAATCCTTTTGCTTCAATATGGCTAATTCAAAAGTCACATCTTTACTGAAAATAATCTTCTTTGTAAATGCACACTAAAGATGATATCCTTTTACTTTACCAATTATACCCATGAACAATGTTTTCTTTGCTCTCCGATCTAACTTAGATTCCTTTATATAATAAAAACAGTGGAACAAAAAATATGTAAGGAATTATAATCAGTAGCAGGATTACCAGTCCACATCTCTATGGGTGTTTTGCCCTCAATTGTAGTTGGTGGCAAGCAGTTGATCAGTTGGCACGTATAAACAACTACCTTAGCCTAAAACTCCTTTGCCCAATCCAGCATTGGACAACATACATAGAACTTTCTCCATATAGTTCGGTTCATGCGTTCTGCCACCCCATTCTGCTGGGGTGTATCTCAAACAATGAAATATTGTACAATGCCCTCATCTCGGCATATTTATGGAAATGGATCATTCTTATACTCACCATCATTGTTTGAGCGAAGTCTTTGACCTTTCGACCAGTCTGAGTCTCGGCCATTTTTTTCAATTTAAAAAATATGCCCAAAACTTCATTCTTGTTCTTCATCAAATACATCTACACTTTTCTTGAATAATCATCAACAAAAGTAACAAAATAATACATACCTCCCAAAAAAGTTGTTTTGTAGGTCCATACACATCACTGTGAACATAATCTAGAATCTCTTTTGTATCGTGAATTGCTGAACCAAATTTTACCCTTGTCTGTTTGCCAAGAACACAATGTTCCTAAAATTCTAATTTGTAAGAATTTACACCTTTCAATAAGCCTTGCTTTACTAAAGTCTGTAAAGCTTTTTCACCGGCTTGTCCCAAATATATATGCCACAACCTGGTTGCTTCTAAATTTGCATCTTTTCTAGAAACTGTTGATGTTGATCTAATAACTGTACTTCCTTGGAACTAGTACAAGTTATTTCTGCTTGTGCTTTTCATCACTGTCGGTGCACTAATTACTACTTTTAAAAATCCTTCTCTCAAAGTGATTGTGAGCCCTTTAGATTCTAGGATTTCTAACAATATGAGATTTTTCTTCAAACTTAGTACGTAGCAAACATATGTCAAGACTTAGATTGAGCCGTCATGATTCTTTAATTGGATTGTACCTATTATTGAGCCATCATGATTCTTTAATTGGATTTTACCTATTCCCCTGGTTTTACAAGCATGGTCATTACCCATAAAAACAACTATATCGTCTAGCTCTTTGGAGCTAGAAAACCAGCCTTTGTTAGGACGCATATGATAGGTACAACCCAAATATAAAATCTACTCATGTGAATAACATGTCAACTTCATTCCAATCAGACTCAAGTTTGACTCCTCAGCATGCTCTGCTACACATGCATCAGAAGTAGCCTTACTCTTTAGTAACTTAGGATAATTCTTTTTTCAGTGCCTTTTCTCGCGACAAAAAGCACACTCATCTTTGGCAGACCTCTGATAACTCTATGAAATGAAAGTTATCATGTCACTTTTAAACTTAAATCAATACTACTTAGAGAGTAAATTATGTGTTTCTATTGTATTTTTATTACATTTTGCATAAATAATCATTTTAGTCAATCTTAATAAGTTTTGCTCGATTTAAAGTAATTTGTGCTCAAATTGTGTGTATAATTGTAGATTTCCAGAAGCTTATAATTCATGGAAGGAATGCTATGCAATAGGCTTGTAAAAATAAGGAAAGAACATGGCTACAAAAGAGTTGAAACAAATCTGGATTGTAGCAATCCTGGAACAACGACAGAGAAAATTCTGTGCGGGATAATTGCAGAACTGCATTCTGCAGTTTTCTAATCTGACTTATACGCGACCTAGGCTTCCGTTTACCCTAATTTTCAACTATAAAAGAAGCACACATTATAAGGAAAAGGGAGAGTCGTTACCCAAGGAGAAAAACACAAAGAAATAAAAGAAAAACAAGATTCAAGAGAGAGATTAAGGGCTGCACAAAAGGAAAAATTACAGAGATCAATTGGGAGCTCAATCCTCCTTATTCTTCTCTTGTTTTCTCGTTTTTTATTTATTTATGGAGATGTGTTTCATGGCTGAAACTTTGTTCTTTATTTTTCTTTTGCAAACCATGAACTAAATTTATTTGTGGTTGAGTGATAAACAATCTTGATGGTTTATTGACTGAATATATGTGTTGCTGCATGTTTGCTGTAGCAGTTTATTTTGATAGTATTTATTTTTATTCATTATTTCGGTTGATCACTCATTTAATGATACAAGTTAGGAGAGAGCCGCAAAAGAGCCTATTTTAGTGGAACATATCAGAGCAATACTTGGTTTTAGATTGGGTTTCTTAGATTGAGTTTAATTTATCCCAAAAGGGCCATGCTTAATCTAAAATTAGTGATGAACTAGATATAAGGATTCACATTGTAGGGTAAATAGAACCTAAGCGTGTAATGTTATATCTTATGTTGGCATAACAACTGATCATTATTAGGTTGCATATAGATATAAGATATCCAACATGCGACAGCTGAGGATACATAAGGATTTTGCCCAGTGCTATAGCAAATGTTGTAGCAACCGAGCCAAACATTAGAAAAATAGTCAAAACCGTTAAGAAAGTTTATTCACTCAACTACTCTACATTCCCATTGGTTTTATCCTTGAGATTGACGTGATAATTTACTTTGTTGCATTTTATTTATTACGTTTTTATTTTAATTAGTATATTAGTTTCATTAATTGTTTTATTTTATTTTACCACAAAATCTACACTGTTAAGATTGCTGTAGCAAATCTAATAACATCAATCTCTGTGGAGACAATCTTAAATACTCATCACTTTATTACTTGTTGTGTACACTTGCACATTGACACCAATAGCATTAGTATTTATACACCAACAACCTCCCTTTAGACTTGCTCATTTTTTTGGTTTACGACTTTGTGAACAACCTCTTGTTGTTAATGCTTTTGCAACTGTATCTCTGTGATCCTTTCTGTCTTTCTTTCTGGTCTTAGAGTTTTACAATGCACTGCATACAACATTGAATATGACACTGTCCTTTCCATGAAGCAAAGTGGTGGTGAGATGATCATATTCATCAGGAAATGAATTCAACAGCAACAATGCCTTATCTTCATATTTAAATTTCTCATCAATATTTAACAAATTTGCCAATATCTTGTTGAATAAGTTTGCATGGTTATTCATCGACATGCCAGTGCATACGTGAATCGATAAATTTTTTTCTTCATGTCAAGCCTATTTTCAAGGGCTTTCTTTATGTATTTTTCTTCTAGCGCCTCCCATAACTTCTTTACTGATGTCTCCCTCATGATAGAGTACTTCTGATCTTTAGCCAGACATAAACGAATAGTACCACATGCTTGTTTATTGATCTTTATCAACTCCTTGTTATCCATATTGTTGGGTTTTTTTTTCAAGAGTAATGTCTAACTCTTACTAACATAAGACATCCAACATCTCACATTCCCACATACTAAAATTATTAGTACCATCGAATTTCTCCACTTCAAACTTTGTATTAGTCACAGTAGTTTTCACTGATGAAGATGACAATAATGCCTTTACCATCCTTCTTAACTCAAATGATCAGTGCCTTCAACAACTATTTATACTTGAAAAATAGCCTTTGTGATGTTAGTTTAATATGAATAAATGTACTAGGAAAGTTCTCAGGAGAATGGAGGTGTCACAACGGTCCCATTTAAAGCCTAGACTCTTTAGGCTCTTATCGCCTTATTGACAAAATTTTCCTAAACATACAAAAATACACACTACTTGCAATAGACTTTCTCTTAAATATAAATGACCATCTCGACCGTATCAATGAACAGTATGTATACATGAACAATATCGTATACGTGAACATACCATATATGTGAACAATACTGTATATGTAAACAATATCGTATACGTGAATAATACCGTATGCCCCAAGGACGAAGCTCTGGCTTTGATACCAATTGCTACGGAAGCATGGGTTGACCAATGACTAATATTCTGGTCATTACGATTTCTAGAGAAATATAAATGTGGTGATAAACAAATGCAAAGAAAATAGAATATAATAATTTACGTGGTTCGGTGTAATGCCTATGTTTACGGGCAAAGACTGGAGGATAATTTTACTAACAAATAGAAATTTACAAAAGTAGAAAAAGCTCTCAAAACCCACAACTCCAGTACACCTAATTGGATTCTCACTAGAACACTCAAGTGTAAGTTCTCTCAAATATTTCAAATTGCTTAACTTGTAATTGCTCTCAACTTCTCTGAATTGGGATAATCCAACAAATGAAGAATTGTCTTCTATTTATAGGTAAAATGGGGTGCACTATTGCATAAACCCCAATAATTTTGTCAACAAAAATTAGGTGCCTACCTTAGTAATTTGTCTTCAAATTTACCTCTTCAAGTTTGAATACATGCATGTGTTTTTCTTTTTAATTTGAATGCATGTTTGTCAATTGCATGCACCAACCAATTTTGAATGCATGTATTGATTTTTCAACACACCGTGTCCACCATATGATTCTTCAACGTAACATTAGCAGCTTGTGACTGACTTGATTCGGTCCTAACCTAAAACCCTGCTCTTTTCAACTAATCAACCAAACCATAACCCATTTTTTTAAGTCAAATTTACACTTGCTACCCTTTTATATTTTTCCATTTCATTGAATACTTGTCAATCAAAGGCGCTCTTCTCTTTCCTTTGGCTGATTCTATTTGATTTGACCTCTTCTTTTGTTCATGCTCATGAATTTGCTTGAAATGATTAATGAGTTTGTCATTATTATAAAATCTCCTTCCTCAATCACCACATACATACGATTAAGTAGGCCTGATTACACCATTGTTTTCTAACTGATTGAACAATTGTCTTTCTTCTCTTTACTCTCTTACAACTTGAGGCACATAACTTAAATGCGTTGCTATTAGCATATGCCACTATACATTTAACAACCCCAAATGAATATATTGATTTTTTCAGTCCGATAACAGCTTCAAATGAGTATATTGAATTTGGGGGTTGTTATCGAGATACCAAAAATTTCCTGCATGGTGTTGGAGAGCCTTTGATTCTAAAATTGATGACGGGCCTTGCGAATTAGGCTCCAAGTAAAAACTTCTAAACAATAAGACAAACGGGTTCTAAGATTCTAATCTTGTAAACTTGGTTCTATTGTATATGTTAAGAAATTTCTGAAACATCACTACAGCTATAGGTTTTTATGTATCAATCAATTGTATAAGTTAATGATCTACTTGTAGTAGACTTCTGTTGTCCCTCATTCCAGGAAGACAAATAATTGAAGGAACTACTTGTGGACTAAAATCATAATATCGCCACTGCTTTGTGCCAATCTGAGAGGGAAAGAAGAATTGAAGTTCCTATGTAAGTCAAATCATGATTTGATAGAAGTACCATTACAAGGAACAATTGATTTAAGGGTAATGCTAAAACATGAGATAATCTTCCCTTAGAGGTTTAAAGCAACTTTTGTATATCAAGAAACGACACCAAACAAGCAAAAACCTAGAAACTAGTTGAGATACAAAGTTATAATAAAATTCAATCTTTACAAGCAAAAACCTAGAAACAAGGCAAAGTCCGTTAACATTAAAAGTCATCAGAAACATTGAGAACATTACAATTTAATTTTCATCACTGCGGACAATAGGCTTCCTCTGCCTAAAAGCTTGCTGCAAGATACAACATTATTGCAATGTCATGCATTCTAAAAGCGATAAGAAATGGAACCAAGTGGTAAATCAAACACCAAAATAAATTTAGTTGGCTAGCCATATTAATTTCTCACAGTGATGTAGAGCTTTCTATTTTAAATTGAGTCAATTATAGTATTTTATTATTTTAGGACTTTTTATTTTCATTAGAGTCAATTAAGATATGTGATTTAGTTTACTTAGGGAAGTATTTTTTATTTCCATTATAATTTTGATTTATTTTTCCATTTTTAAGTTAATTTAGGAAAAGTATATTTCATTTTCATTATAATTGTGATTTAGTTTTCTTTTTTAAGTTAACTTAGGGAAGTGAGTTTCTCTATTATAAATAGAGAAGTCCTGTAATTATTTTCACAACTTCAGATTCAATTACTGAATAAAACCCCTATTTTATAATTCCTTTTAGGATTATCTATTAAAATCTCTCTTGTGGAATTGTTTGGATTAGAGTATTATCTAATCTTGCATTACGCGTTATTAAAAATCTCATTGAGTTGTTTAGGTTAGAACAAGATCTAATCACGCTTTGATTAGAG
This sequence comes from Citrus mangshanensis, assembly GCA_030449895.1. Lineage (NCBI taxonomy): Eukaryota > Viridiplantae > Streptophyta > Magnoliopsida > Sapindales > Rutaceae > Citrus > Citrus mangshanensis. Next base: position 720,893 of record JASUUJ010000096.1, read on the forward strand.
CGTAATCTAATCGCGATGGCTTTGTCCAGTACTAAAACAAAATCTAGTTTTCATACCCTATCAATTTTCGCTTCTACTACCCCTCGCTCCATCAATTGGTATCAGAGCAACTCTGTGCGATTTACACAGCTTTCCTAGATAACCAAATCCATTCATACCAAATCCACCATTGAAAAAACAAATCTGAAAATCCCCAAAAAAATAAAAAAAAAACCCTAGCCGCCATATCCACCTCCACAGCCACTGCCTACCATTACTGATCAACCAGCCACCTCCCATACTAAACTAGTTAGCAAAGTCTGCATACCATGGAAGTCCAGATTCCTATAGCTTTTGGGTATGCTGTAGCATAAGCAATTGTTCATCAGGGAATGTTTTAGCAATGTCATGCTTGGTTAATGTGTTGGCATCTGCTCTAGCCTTGATAGATGATCTACTACCTGATTTTCTGTCCATTTTCTATCCTTGATTTCCAAATCAAATTCTTGTAACAATAAGATTCATCTTATCAATCTTGGTTTGACATCTTTTTTTGAAATCAAGTACTTTATTGCTGCATGGTCTGTGTAGACTGTTACTTTGGTGCCTACTAAGCAAGCTCTGAATTTATCAAAAGTAAACACCACTGTCAGCAGCTCTTTTTCAGTAGTGGTGTAATTGATCTGAGCATTAGTAAGAGTTTTGTGGGCATAATAGATGGAGTGAAAAACTTTATTCTTTCTTTGTCCGAGCACTGCTCCAACAGAATGGTCGCTAGCATCACACATCAGCTCAAAGAGTATATTCCAGTCTGGTACTATGACAACTGGTGCTGTTACCAAAGCTTTCTTCAATTTACTTAAAGCTTAGAGATAATTTTCATCAAAATTTGAAGGCTTGTCATTCTCCAGCAGTGAACACAATGGTTTAGTTATTTTGGAAAAGTCTTTAATGAATCTTTTTTAAAATCTAGCATGTCCCAAGAAACTTCTTTTTTTACTGATGATTCAAATCAGGTGGTAACAACCCACTCACTAAATAGTTAGCAAAGTCTGCATACCATAGGAGTCCAGATTCCTACAGCTTTTGGGTATGTTGTAGCATAAGCAATTGTTCATCAGGGAATGTTTTAGCAATGTCATGCTTCGTTAATGTGTTGGCATCTGCTTCTAGCCTTGATAGATGATCTACTACCTGATTTTTTGTCCATTTTCTATCCTTGATTTCCAAATCAAATTCTTGTAATAATAAGATTCATCTTATCAATCTTGGTTTGACATCTTTTTTTGAAATCAAGTACTTTATTGCTGCATGGTCTGTGTAGACTGTTACTTTGGTGCCTACTAAGCTTGGAGACAATTTTCATTAAAATTAAAAGGCTTGTCATTCTCCAGTAGTGAACACAATGGTTTAACTATTTTAGAAAAGTCTTTAATGAATCTTTTGTAAAATCTAGTATGTCCCAAGAAACTTCTAATACCCTTAACTGAAGTGGGAGGTGGCAGTTTATCTATCACTTCTATTTTTGCCTTATCTGCCTCTATTCCATTTTTGGATACTCTATGACCCAACACTATGCCTTCTTGTACAATAAAGTGGCATTTTTCTCAATTAAGTACCAAGTTAATTGTCTCACACCTTTTAAGCACATCTTCCAAGTTGTGTAAATAGTCATCAGATGTTTCTCCGAAAACGGAGAAATCATCCATGAAAACTTTCAATGTTTGCTCAACCATATCTGAAAAAATTGACATCACATACCTCTGGAAAGTTGCTGGAGCATTGCATAAACTAAAGGGCATTCGTTTGTAGGCAAAAGTTCCATAAGGACAGGTGAATGTAGTCTTCTCCTGATCCTCTAGTGCTATAGCAATCTAGTTATAGCCTGAATACCCATATAGGAAACAATAGTATTGTTTTCCAGTAAATCTGTCCAACATCTGATCTACAAATGGCAGTGGGAAGTGATCATTCCTTATGGCTTTATTGAGCTTTCTGTAGTCCATACAAACTCTCCATCTAGTTACTGTTCTTGTAGGAATAAGTTCATTCTTCTCATTTGCTACAACAATTACTCCACATTTCTTTAGAACACACTGTATTAGACTCACCCAAGAACTGTCTGATATCGAGTATTCCAGCAGCCAGCCATTTGATGATCTCATTTTTCACAACTTTCTTCATGATAGGATTCAGTCTCCTCTGTTACTCTACTGATTTATTGTAACAGTCATCCAGCAGAATTTTATGCATGCATATGAATGGGCTGATTCTCTTAATGTTTGCCATAGTCCATCCAATTGCTTTTTTGTATTTTCCCAGCACATCTACCAGGCTCTTTTCTTGATCTGCATTCAGAGAAGATAAAATGATTACAAGGAGTGTATTATTCTTGCCAAGATAAACATATTTCAAGTGTGAATGTAATAGTTTTAATTCAAGAATATGAGGTGATTTAATAGATGGAACTGTTGTCTTTACTTCCCTATTTGATAGATCTAGAGATTCAAAATGTTTGTTATGTCTTTTAGCTTGCTTTTCTCCTAATCATGCCATCTGGGTTGCTGCAACCTCCTCTTCTTCAAGGCTTTAAAAAATGGCAGATTTGATGTCTTCTTTACTGTAACACTATTTATTCTTTCTGTTACAGTAAGATCTATAACACTCATGAATTGCAACCTTCTACCTCATCAGGACTCTTCATAGCTTCTAACACATTGAAGGTGACTTGCTGGTCATTTACCCTCATAGTTAACTCTCCTTTCTGCACATTAATTAGAGTCTTCCCTGTGGCTAGAAAAGGTCTTCTAAGTATAATTGGTACCTCTTTGTCTACCTCAAAGTCTAGTACAACGAAGTCCACTGGGAAAATGAATTTGTCTACCTTCACCAGTACATCTTCAATCTTTCCTTCAAGATATGAATGAGATTTGTCAGCAAGTTGTAAGGTGACTGCTGTTGGTCTGCATTCTCCAACTCCTAACTGCTTGAATACAGATAGGGGCATTAGATTAATGCTTGCACCCAAGTCACAAAGTGATCTGCCATTGTACCTATTGCCAATAGAACATGGTATCGTGAAACTTCATAGATCTCACAGTTTTTGAGAAATTTTACTTTGAAGCATATGGCTACATTCTTGTGTTAGGGCCACAGTTTCAAATTCTTCCAGCCTTCTCTTTCTTATCAAGATATCCTTCAGAAATTTCATATAGTTGGGTATTTGTTCTAAGGCTTCCACAAAAGGTATGTTGATATGTAATTTCTTCAGCACTTCTAAAAATTCCACGAAAGTGTACCTGTACGAGAAGAACGAACCATACACCAAGTAAAACGTAAAAAGGATTAAATAAATGACACCAATCCCCGGCAACGGCGCCAAAATTTGATGGGTGTCGAAGCCAACAAAAATAAATTCCTACTCTAAATAAATTGTGTATAGTGATTGAGCAGGGTCGTGTCCACAGAGATCGGTAATTATTTAAATCCTTTTAAAACGTAAAACATAAAATGGGGGTTTTGTTGACAATAATAAAAATCAAATTAAAATAACAAGAATGCAAATTAAAGTTGTAATTCAAATTGGAGAAAGCTCTGGTTGAAGGAATTAACTCAGCTTGATTCGATCATTGATTCAAATATAGATTATTATTACTTATGAATAGACCGGTTATAGCTAGACCTCTAATAGCCAATCTCTCCTTAACTAGTCGATAACCAAGGTACGACCGTTGGTTATTTCCCTAATCAATAGACAACCCTAGATACGATCATAGGATTTAATCAATTGACAGCCTGAAAAACCAGAGAGACCCAAATCCTAATCAACACATATGATGATTCATTTAAATTAGATTATTTATTCTCACAACACAACTCTCTGCTATGTTATTTGTCACAAACATTAAATTCTTCATACGATGAATCCTTTAATTGACAATAGATTAAATTGATAATTAAATAGTGGCCAATTACCTAATTAACAAACATAATCATGAAAATAATTCAGAGAATAAACAAATACCCAAAAAGCAATAAAACAATTAAAGCACAAGAAAGATCTCACAGTAGTGATGAATCAAAGCTTCATTATCCTTCAACCAGAAAAATAAGTTTAGTTCTTCATAGAGAGAAGAGAAAAATTAAGATCTAGGGTTTCTTTCTCTTCTCCAAATCCAAAATCCCCCCTTAAATACTCACTCTCTCTTCTCATTTAGAATTCTATTTAAAATAAAATACTAATATCTAAAATATTAAATTCGTAATTACAAAAATAACCTAAAATACAAAACACGTTAAACTAAAAACTGCAGGTCTGGAGTTGACAGCACGCGCCCACGCCTTATCAACAAAGTTCTTCTGCCGCTCATAATTTCTCCAAGAGAACAATCATCCTTAAACATCATCTTATAGCTCAATTTTATCACCAATCAATAGAATTGCACCTACAAAAGTAAAACACAAGTAAATCACTATTATTAAGTGCAAAACATCGATATTAAGGGAAGTAACAATGCAAAACTAGTGCATAAATTGCACTCTAACATCTACCTTCACCAGTACATCTTCAATCTTTCCTTCAAGATATGAATGAGATTTGTCAGCAAGTTGTAAGGTGACTGTTGTTGGTCTGCATTCTCCAACTCCTAACTGCTTGAATACAGATAGGGGCATTAGATTAATGCTTGCACCCAAGTCACAAAGTGATCTGCCATTGTACCTATTACCAATAGAACATGGTATCGTGAAACTTCATAGATCTCACAGTTTTTGAGAAATTTTACTTTGAAGCATATGGCTACATTCTTGTGTTAGGGCCACAGTTTCAAATTCTTCCAGCCTTCTCTTTCTTATCAAGATATCCTTCAGAAATTTCATATAGTTGGGTATTTGTTCTAAGGCTTCCACAAAAGGTATGTTGATATGTAATTGCTTCAGCACTTCTAAAAATTTGTCAAACTGTTTGTCTTGCTTTTGTTTCTGAAATCTTTGTGGGAAAGGAAGTGGGTGTCTAAATGGTTGCACTACCACAAGAGGTACATCTTGTTGCTCTTTTGGTTGATTCTGATTTGTTACTGCTGGTATTGTGTTGTGCAAATTTTAATGTACTCGCAAGCGCACGAATCTATTGCAGTATAGACTAATAGTGACGAGTGTCGATCCCACGAGGAGGTAGATTTTAATTATGTGTAGAATTAATTTTGTAAATGGGTGGTTTAGATTTGTGGTGGAAGTGAATTAAATTATTCTAAAATTGGAATTAAAATGGCGAGAAGAAATTAAAGAGAAAATTACTATGATTGAAGCACTTGGGTATCTGGATCCGTATCAACATGCACCATGGGCTAAATATTCCTTATTAATGCCAATTAAATCATGAGGGGGGGATCCACTCCTCATGAACCACGCTCTAATCAATATGGTGCTAAGGGCTTATCGTGCTAAATAATAATAACATTGTACTAGGGAGCCGGTGAAACCAGGGCAGTACTAGACAAGACTATTATTATTTGTTGACGAGAAGTCAAAACATCCACAAAAGTTAGAGGGGAAGAGAAAATAAATTTACCAAATAAAGCCCATGACACATGTTGAGACTTCACCTTCAACCCAAGCTTGAAAAGAAATTAGCTACTCATAATTGAACAAGGGGCAAAATGGGAATTTATTAAAATATGAAGAAAATACAAGATGAAGAAGGAATTACAGAAAATGGATCCCAAAAATGGATTCAGAGGTGCCAAATTAGGGGGGGAGGTCCTCTTTTTATAGATACATCGAGTAAATCATGGCCATCGGATTAAAAACAGTTTGGACGCTCAGGATTACGCCACGTCATCGATCCAACAAGATGCGCCAACAATGACGCTGTTTGACTATGCGGCTTGAACAGTGACACGGTTTGCACACGGTTTGAACAGTAACACGATTTGCACAGTAACGCGGTTTGGTTGAAAATAATCCCATGTGTTGCATGTACCGTACGCGCGTTTTTTAGTCCACTAATATACTGCCACATCACCATAAACAGTGCATAAGAATTTTAGTCCAACAGGATCATGACACCTCATCAGTCAATGCCATGTCATCGGTCAATGCCACGTCATCGATCCGTCTATGTGAATAGTGCCGTGAACAGTAACGTAGATAGTACCCGTACATGTGAATAGTACCGTATATGTGAACAGTACTATTTTTCCTTTTATGCTCCTCCTAAGGTTTTCGACCGTCCTGAGTTCAAAAATGATGTCTGTTTTACCGTTTGATCTCTCCTTTATTGTGAAATGACTATGATACCCCTAAAATACACAAAATACTTAATTAAAATCAAACACACATAATTAAATTACAAGAAGCTTAAATACATAAAAGTAAAGGTTGTTAGTAAGACTTGAAATGTAAAATGACGATTTTCTTCTTTATAAATATACATTTTCTAATACTCAACACACCCCCCAACCAGTTTATTGCTAGTCCCTAGCAAATAAAGCGAAAACAAAATTCAAACACAATTTTTTTTTTATTATTTTTTTAACACTCGTGTTTATTCAATCAGACTAATTATAGCAATCAAATAAAAGTATAAGCATTATCTCCAGTTTAAAGCAACATCACACCCACATCAACCATCCACATGAATCAGCCCTATAGACTTTGTTATAGCTACTTTCAAAAATGACATGTCAAACCCCAAATTCTCACTGGAAATAGTGACACTCTCACAAAGAAATTAAACCCAATAAAAATAGTCACTTCAATGAATGGTACTTGAGAGAGAAAATAATAAAGAAGTGATATCACATACTCTCACTAAGATGAAAGAAATATGCCCTCAGCTTAGAAATAATACGATCTCAAGTCAAATAAAAATGTTAGTCAACCCAATTTATTTATCTCTTCTTTTTTTTTTCTTTTTTTTTATTATGCATCACTACATCTTTTTAGCCCATATAACTAGCTTCTACTTCAGACTATAGTTCCCTAAAATCAAGAAGGACTTTTATTAGGACGTAACGTAGGTTAGGGACATGGCTAACAAAGAAGGGAAATAAGGAAAACAAAGTGTATGTTTGAGAAAAAATGCAGAGAAATATTTTTTTTATTTTTATTATTATTTTTTGAAGTTGCAAGGTGGATTTCACCTATTTTTTTTCTTTTGAAACAACAATTTTTGTTTTGTTGTTTTTTTTTTAGCATAACTTCACTGAACAAAAATATTTATTTACATTTTTCTCAAACATAAATAGGTGATGGAATTTATAAGACATTGGGTAATACTCCACATTGGGTAATACTCCAAATTAGGTAATACTCCAAATCGGAGTGGGTCAAGATGATAAGTTGACAAAGAAAATATTTTTTTTTAAGGCTCAAAAGGGTTAACTATGGATATTTAATAAAAGGGATGACTAGAAAGACTCAAACGGGTCAAAGATGGCCTTTCCATCGTCTTTTAGGGCTCTAAATAATCGTCCATATCTATTAGTTAGATGGGCCTCTAAATGTAGCAACACACATTTTTTTTTTCTACTCTTTTTTTTTAATTAATTTTTTAAGGGTTGACTCAAAAGAAATCTAGAGATCGTGTATAAAATAATAAACTGCTAAGCTGTATAAAGAATGAGCAAAAGGGTTACTCTCCAAGAAAAATAATAAGCTCAAAAACTCACTTGGTACTTATTATGACATGTTCATTCCTTCAAGCAATTCATATTTGTCTCCGACATCAACATGTAAAGTAGCAAACATGGCGTAACATCACTTAAGACCAAAGATAATACAAATACTAAAATTTAAAATTCATCATGTCATCCAATGTTAAAACAAATCACACAATTTGTTTTTTCAAACAATATTCTACCCCCCAACCTATTCTAAACATGAAAGGAAAATATGCATGCAGAAATGTGAAAATGATGTAGAAAAACTAATTAGAAAAGTTACACTTAAAATGATAGAAAAAGAAAATAATTTTTTTTAAGAAGATGCGTTTCTAGAGGCACTACACTCCATATTCAGCCATCTTCGACTCAAAAGTTGGAAAATGTATATTTATAGAGGAGAAAATAAAAAGAAGAAGAAAAATGAACATCAAAACTTAATAAAGAAAAAGAAAATTTTTTTATTTTTTTTTTCAAACAATGAAGATGCGTTTCTAGAGTAACTACACTCCATATTCAGCCATCTTCAACACAAAAAGTTAGCAACAGTTAGTTTCTACAACAAAAAATTAGTAAAAACTTAACCAAGATTCCACATTTGTCGACTATTCCCTCCCCCCAACCAGAACGAAACATTGTCCTCAATGTTTTAAAGGAAAGAAGTAGAGTTTAGAAGACATCACCTGGGTGGTGCAACACAGAAGAAAATATTTATAGGCGGAGAGTTAAATCTAATTTGTACTTCTTACTGCTGCTACTGTTACCATCATTATTTGGTTGCTCCAACACAAAGGTCCAGGGGTTTGGTTCCGGTCTATAAGCTTGTAACAGATCAAGTAACTCATTAGCAGTGTGAGCACAAATAAAAAGTTTTTTCGCATTGGAAGGAATGAAATAGTTTTTTATTGCATGGTTAAGAAATGTGATAAAGCCATCATAAAAGTTATTGACATTTAACAAACCAATGGGTTTCTGGTGGATGTGCAAATGGGCCCAAGATGCTAGTGTGATAAGTGCCTCTAGTGTTGCAAGATCTCCTGGAAGGAAAATAAAAGCATCAGCATGATTAAGCATTTCAGTTATTCTTTCTTGCATACTAACTCTTCTCCAGGTTGATGAGTCGAGAATGGTTTTAGGACTCTTGGGATGATGCCTAACACTTGACTTCCTCTGACAAAAGCTGCTTCAATGACCATTTTTGATAACCCTCGGTTACCTCCTCCATACACCAAGTGTAATTTTCTCGCTGCTATGCTTCGACCAAGATCTATGGCTGCTTCCACAAACTCTTTATGTTTGTCATAGGTAAATCCAGAAAGCACACAAATGTTCTTGAATTGTCTATTAGGAGTAGCTGCCATTGCGATACTTCTCAAAAACAATTAGTGAGTGCTTGACAAAAAATCATATTTAAGAATCTGGGTGGCAGTGGGTCACAGCTGAGGTGGCATGTCAGTATCAAATAACGCGTAAAGCACATGGCTCGTGAGTCAAAAAGGAAACAGTAAAAAGGAAAAAGCAAACAATAATAAAATTATTAAAGACAATAATGCAAACAATAAAACAACAGTGAAGTAAAAGGATATTTACAGGTAGTTACGATTGTGGCTCACATCTTCCTCTGGTTTTACGTCCAGTAACGGCTTGAACGCCCTCTATAGGTCGAGGATAGGCTTCCCATATAGTTTTCTTATAAACTGGCAAACAAGGTCGTTTATAGTCAGATTCCCGAGACTATATCGTGCATGCTCTTTCTGGAATAATGGCCATAACTGGAGAATCGCTCCTTGCACATATCCACTAGGATGCGTTTCAAGAGATAGAAGGATATCATCCAATGACTCCTTATTCAAGCCATCCCTAATGAATTGAATCTTATCTTCCCTGTTATCAGACACCATTCCTAAAGAACATGGGTTTTTATTGCAACTCATCCTGGCACACTTATGACAAGCAACAGAAATTCTTCGAGCTCGTCGTTTTCTTGCATAATTTCCTTTACCACAACCAGGCATGTAGGCAATAAATTTTGGAGGTAACTCACCTGCCAATCGTACTTTAGCCTCGATTAACCAACGAATGTCAGTAGGTATGTTATTCCTCATGAGTAATCGCATGCGTTCGGACCGAGCTTTATAGATCGTAAGGAGGGCATTCTGAGGAAGTGAAGGGAATCGCTTGTGAAGCTTAGAATCTCGTTTTACTTTCGCCTCGAATATCGCTTATTATAGGAAATCAAGTAACCGACTTGATTGTCACGAGTACCGTTATCCGCCACTTCACCGGGTAACAAACTAAAGCACACAAACAAAAAACAAATTAAAACAAACAAAGAAAATTAAAATCGTCCTCTTATTGAATTTACCTCAAGCTCCAACTGGATGTCGTAAACACTTCTCTCAATGTCTCTGAGTTGACTTTCTAAACCCTCAACATAGGCTACTAACTCTGGTGGTTGTAGAGCCCAAATATGATGTGTTTTACAAAATTGAATCTGCCTTTTGAGATGAGTTTTGACACGTTGAAGTGGTTTAAGAATGTTCAGGAGGAACGTATGAGACTCATGATTAACAATGATAAGAGAAAACTTAATAGTTAAACATACACACTTATGCAAAAATAATTTCAATTAGCAAAAGAATAATATAAAGAAAGAAAGAAAAAACAAATCACAGAAAAGAAAAAAAATCAATTCAAATCACACTCGAATTTATTTCGGTGTCTTCTCCATGTGGTTGGTACTCTAGATATGGCTTTAATCTTTGACCATTAACTTTAAACGTGACACCGTTCTTTGGATCCTTAATTTCAATTGCCCCATGTGGAAAAATAGTATGAACAATAAAGGGACCAGACCAACGAGAGCGTAACTTACCTGGGAATAGGTGCAAGCGAGAATTGAATAAAAGCACTTTCTGACCTAGAGTGAATGATTTTCTCATAATTTGCTTGTCATGAAAGACTTTCATCCGTTGCTTGTAAATCTTGGCATTTTCGTATGCATCATTGCTAATTTCTTCAAGTTCTGCCAGTTGTAATCTTCTTTCTAAGCTGGCTTGCTACATGTCAAAGTTGAATTTCTTGATGGCCCAATATGCACGATGTTCGAGTTCCACAGGTAGGTGGCAAGCTTTTCCATACACTAGCCTGTAGGGTGACATCCCAATCGGGGTCTTGAAAGCCGTTCTATATGCCCATAATGCATCATCAAGTCTTAATGACCAATCTTTTCTGTCTGGCCTCACCGTCTTTTCTAATATGTGCTTTATTTCTCGATTGGAGATCTCAACTTGGCCACTGGTTTGCGGATGATATGGGGTCGCCACTTTGTGTGTGACTGAATACTTTGTCAAAAGAGCTTTGAATGCTTTGTTACAAAAGTGGGCACCACCATCACTGATTATTGCTCGAGGGAATCCAAAGCGTGAAACAATGTTGCTTTTCAAAAATTCTATCACCACCTTGTGATCATTGGTTCTACATGGAATTGCTTCTACCCATTTTGAGACGTAGTCAACAGCAACCAATATGTATTGATGGCCAAAAGAAGAGGAAAATGGTCCCATAAAGTCGATACCCCATACGTCAAAAATCTCAACCACTAAAATTGGATTTAGTGGCATCATGTTCCTTCGCGTAATGCTCCCCATTCGTTGACACCTATCACATGAAGAACAGAAAGTGTAAGCATCTCGAAATATAGTTGGCCAATAGAAACCACATTGTAAAACTTTAGTCGCTGTTTTCTTAGCACTGAAATGGCCTCCACAAGCTTGTTCATGGCAGAATGAAAGGATATTCTGAATTTCATTTTCTGGGACACATCGTCTAACAATTTGATCTGCACAATACTTGAACAAATACGGGTTATCCCAAAAGAAATTCTTTATCTCTGCAAAGAATTTAGCCTTGTCTTGCTTGGTCCAATGCTCTGGAAGTTGACCTATAACAAGATAATTAACGATATCAGCATACCAAGGTAATACTTCCACATTCATTAATTGTTCATCTGGAAATGACTCATTCAATATTAATGGCTCTGTAATTGTGTCAAAATGGAGACGAGAGAAGTGGTCCGCCACAACATTTTCTGTCCCTTTCTTATCTTTGAATTCCAAGTCAAATTCCTGTAAAAGTAACACCCAACGAATTAGTCTAACTTTTGCATCTTTCTTTGTGAGAAGATATTTAAGAGCAGCATGATCTGTGAATATAATTATTTTACAACCAATGAGGTAAGACCGAAATTTCTCTAATGCAAACACTACTGCTAGCATTTCTTTTTCAGTAGTTAAATAGTTCAACTATGCATCATTCAATGTCATACTAGTATAGTAAATAACATGAGGAATTCGATCAACCCTTTGTCCTAATACTGCTCCTACTGCATAATCAGATGCATCACACATGAGCTTAAATGGTAAGCTCCAGTTTGGGGGCTGAATGATGGGTGATGATGTCAACAAATGCTTTAGTTTTTCAAATGCCACAAGACATGAATCATCACAGATAAAAGGTACATCCTTAGCAAGTAAATTGCATAAGGGTCTAGAAACTTTGCTAAAATCTTTAATGAAACGTCTATAGAAACCAGCATGCCCAAGGAAAGATCTTACTTCTCTGACTGTTTTGGGTGGAGGAAGATTAGAAATGAGATCCACCTTGGCTTTGTCAACCTCAATACCTTTACTCGAAATGATGTGACCGAGAACAATACCTTATTTTACCATAAAATGACATTTCTCCCAATTTAAGACCAAGTTCTTCTCGATACATCTCTGCAGAACTAGTGTTAGGTGATGTAAACATTGATCAAACGAGTCACCAAAGACAGAAAAATCATCCATAAAGACTTTAAGGAATCGTTCAACCATATCAGAAAAAATGCTCAACATGCATCGTTGAAATGTAACAGATGCATTACATAATCCAAATGGCATCCTCCTATATGCAAATGTGCCAAAAGGGCAAGTGAAAGTGGGTTTCTCTTGATCTTTTGGTGCTATGGGGATCTGATTATATCCTGAGTAGCCATCTAGAAAGCAATAAAATTCATGGCCTGCTAATCTATCAAACATTTGATCAATAAATGGTAAAGGAAAATGGTCTTTACGTGTGCCAGAATTCAATTTTCTATAATCAATGCATGCACGCCATCCTGTAGTCACTCTAGTTGGTATCAATTCATTATCAGCATTGGTAACTACTGTGACTCCTGACTTTTTGGGGACAACTTGTACAGGACTGACCCATGAACTATCAGAAATTGGGTAAATGATACCTGCATCTAATAGCTTAAGGACTTCAGTTCTAACAACTTCTTTCATGTTAGGATTTAACCGACGTCGCATTTCCCTAGTAGATTTAGCATTTTCATCAAGGTGAATGTAATGCATGCAGTCTACTAGGTTTACATCTTTTATGTCTGCTATGGTCCATCCTAATGCCCATTTGTGCTCTTTTAAAACATCCAACAACTTACCTTTTTGTTCGTCATTTAGGGATGATGAGATGATTACCGGTAGAGTACTAGGGGTGGGCACGGTTCGGTTCGGTTCGAAATTAAGTAGAACCGATTTAATTCGGTTATTTTATAAAAAGAACCGAATAAGAACCGAACTAAAAAAGAACCGAACTCAAACGGTTCTTTTCGGTTCGGTTCGGTTCGGTTCGGTTTTTTCGGTTCTTTTCATTATAAATATTAACAATAAATACAAAGTATTCAAAACACATTTTATCACTAATATCTTACTAACTATTAATAAATAATTAAATAAACAATCTATATGATAAGAAGCTAGTTTAAAAAAAAAAGAAAACTTACTGGTAAGCAACATCAATCAACTATCATTTACTCCTCAGCTACTTGCTGTTGTTCTTGAGATTGCATTGGCCTCAAAAATTCTTCAAGAAATTGAAACAATTATATTAAAATAATTAATTCTAATATACAAAATGTTATAAGTTAAATAGAAAAAAATAACATAATAAATTACAATATTACCTGTTTCAACTAATTCATAGAATTCAGCTTCTTCCTGACTTGGTTGTATTGTACGCTCTCCTAATAGAGTTGAGCGAAGCCAATTTTGAGTGCATATTAATGACTCGACTGTTTTATGAGTTAAAGAACTCCTAAAAGGATCGAGAATGCGCCCTCCTGTGCTAAATGCTGATTCAGAAGCCACAGTAGACACCGGAATTGCCAAAACATCTTTGGCAATTTGAGATAAAATAGGATACCGAGGCCCATTCAATTTCCACCAAGTCAAAATATCAAACTGGGGATTACTAGCACTCTCACAAGTCTCTGACAAGTACTTTTCAACATCATTTTTTCCACTCATATCATCATTTGAACTTTCTTTCATCTTTTTAAATTGTGTAAAAGGATCAAATGACTCAATACTACTACTAGCACCATCATGAACAGCCATACATCTCTCACCTCTATTTGGGTTACTCTCACCACCATAGCTTTCAAGAAGCTTCAACAACAACTCTTTAATATTAGCTCTCAATTCATCAACCTTTCTAATATCATACAAGCTACTAAAACACCATATAACAAAGTCAAGTTTGCAGCGAGGATCAAGCACATTTGCCACAATCAACAACATGTTAACCTTTTCAAAAAAATGACCCTAATACTTGACAAATTTTTCCTCCATCTTGTAACCCATTTGATTTAACAAAAAATCATTAGAATCAGCAAGTGACTTCAAATGAATATAAACTTTCCACATTTCATTCAAGAAATTATTGGAAGTGACTGTTAAAGAGCTGCTGAATTTTAAAGTCACATGATAAAAAATCGAAAGACACTTGACTAACCTCTTTGCATTTTCCCAATCCTTATCAATTGGTGGCCCCACCCTCCTTTTTTCACTCTCATCCTCATCAAACCAGTTTGTATAATGGCCATCATCTTCCTTTAGCCTCTCAAATGCTTTCTCAAATGCTACCGCTTTTTCTAACATCAAATATGTTGAATTCCACCGAGTCGGCACGTCTAATACCATAAGCCCCCCACGTGAGATTTTCTCCCTATCAACACATGTTTTGAACTTTTGTAATCTTGCCGGAGATGATCTAACATATTTCACCGCATTTCGGATACTAGCTATTGATTGACTCACTTGTGACAACCCATCTTGCACAATTAAGTTGATTATATGCGCTGAACACCTCACATGCATATATAAACCATTCAAAACCATCGAATTTCCACTCCAATTTGCCAACTTCTTCTTCACATAAGCTATTGCAAGTGTATTAGCACTTGCATTATCCACTGTAATTGTGAACAACTTCTCAATCCCCCAATCAATCAAACAATTTTCAATTAACTTCCCAATGCCATCTCCTTTGTGATTAGAAATAGGTGTGAAAGTGAGAATCCTCTTGTGCAAAACCCACTCTTCATCAATAAAGTGAGCTGTAACTACCATAAAGTTTGACATTTGAATTGAAGTCCATGTGTGTAATGCATACTCTGCTTTATTTGCACTCAAAATACTTTTCAAGAAATTTTTCATTTTGATACAATTCAAGAATATCCCTTGTAATTGTTCTTCGAGATGGTACCTCAAATTTCGGACAACAAGTTTCCATGAACTCCAAAAACCCTTCAGCCTCTACAAATCTAAAAGGTAACTCATCTTTAATTATCATTCTCACAAGTGCCATTCTACAAGCCTCTCTATTAAATCCTATGTGTATAACCTTAGCAGTACCATCATCTTTACCTTTACCCTTTTTACAAACTAATGTCTGTTGTTTTGCATCATTTGCATTTTTTTTTGCAATTTACATCTATCCAAATGACTCGACAAACCACTTGTTCCAATTACTATGATAACTTTTTCCACAATAATGACACTTAGCTCTAAGTCCTCCAGGTAGCTTCGAAAAATGCTTCCACACAAATGATCTCAACTCAATTTTTCTTTTTTTACTACCACTGACCTCTTCTTCACTATTAACTTGTTGCACTTCATCACTAATTTGTACTTCACCAACGTTGTCAACCATTCTATAAAATTAGAACAATTATAATGTCAAAATAAAATTTAAACAAGTAAATATAGCCACTGTCCAACATACAATCAGTAGCCATTTTATAAACATAATTAGCAGTTATATATTGTAAATCATGCAATTTATATCTACACGGTAATAGACATTAAAACAATCGGAGGAAAATGAAATTAAAAAAATAAAAAAAAGTGCTGGACATTTGTTTTTATTTGGCTGCTGTAGAAAATCAAAGAAACAAGGCCTGACATACCTATTGGAGTACGGTGGCTACTCGCTAGCGAGCAAAGCAGAATCTGTCGAGTGGAGAAGTGGCTGGCGCGTGGTGGTGAGTAGATAAGGCCACGCGGTGGTGGGTGGGCAGAGAAGAAGCTATCGCGCAGCGTAAAAGCAAAGTATAAACCGCCGCGCGTGGTGATCGGAGAAGTGGGGCGCGCGCGGTGAGTAGAGAAGAAAGCGTAAAGCCGAGCAAAGCATATGCGAGTAGAGAAGAAGCCGCGCGGTGAGCGTCGTGATTGCAGTGATTGGGGTGGGTGATTTGGATTTGGTTTCGATTTTGAATATTTGATTTTAGGGTTTATTTTGGGAAATAATGATTTACGAAATTGTAACACTAACATATATATATATACTCTGATTGTGTGTATGTAAGTTTATGTTAACTATCTTACACAACCAGTTAAAAATTAATACATATTTAATTTAATAAAATTTAAAAATAATTCGGTTTTTCGGTTCGGTTTTTCGGTTCAGTTAAATGAACCGAATACCAAACGGGTATTTCGGTTTTTTTATAAATGGTACCGTTCGGTTTTTTTTAAAAAAAAAAACCACACCGAATTAAAAAAAACCGTCGGTTCGGTTCGGTTTTTTTAACCCTGCGGTTTTTTTGCCCACCCCTATAGAGTACTTTCTTCTCCCAAAAATGCATATTCCAATGTGTTGGGCAATGGTTTGAGCTCGAGTTTTAATGGTGATTCTGATGATGGGATGAGTTTCTTCTCTGATGGTGCTAGTTGTTCAACTCTTGACTTCCATTTATTAGTATCCATGGATGGTGCTGAGTCAAGTAGGGCGTTGACCTCATCGACCGATCTGTCAATATCAAAATCCAAACCAAAGTGAGTTAAACATGTTTGTAAAGGATCATTACTAAGGTTTGAAACAAAAGAGTCATCAACTAATGCTTCAATTAAATCCACATCAACAATTCCATCATCTGCATTGTGAGGTTGTTTGGTAATGTTGAAAATATTTAGCTCCATAGTCATGTTGCCGAAGGACAACTGCATATTTCCAGTCCTGCATTGAATGTGAGCATCCGCAGTTGCCAAGAAAGGTCGGCCTAGAATAATAGGGATATGCTTCCTCGAATCCTGTATTGGTTGAATGTCAATTACAATGAAATCAACAGGAAAATAAAACTTGTCTACCTGGATAAGCACGTCCTCCACAATACCACGGGGTATTTTCGTGGACCGATCTGCAAGTTGTAACACCACTGGAGTTGGGTGTAATTCTCCCAGTCCAAGTTTCACGAAAACAGAGTAAGGCAACAGATTTACACTAGCTCCTAAATCCAACAAAGCATTCTCAATTGTGTGGTTCCCTATACTACATGAGATAGTGGGGGAGCCTGGGTCTTTACATTTTAAAGAAATTTTATGTTGGAGTATAGAACTAACGTTTTCTGTTAAAAATGCCTTCTTTTGAACATGCATATTTCTCTTTTTAGTACAAAGGTCTTTAAGAAACTTGGCATAAGATGGAACTTGTTTAATTGCATCAAGTAAAGGGATGTTAACACTTACCTGTTTGAAGATTTCAAGAATCTCACCTGTGGATTTTCCCTTCTTTCCTTTAGCTAACCTTTGAGGAAATGGAGCTTTAGGAATGTATTCCCGTGGGTTGGTTTCTTCTTTCTCCTCCGGTGATGAGTCCTCAACATTCACAGGTACAATTTGATTTTCTTTTGTCACCGGTATCTCCACCTTGTTGTCGACTTCTTTTCCGTTTCGCAAGGTCATAACTGCTTTGACTTCTCTATGCTGCTGTGGTGAACTGGTACTTACTTCATGTACTCCTTTAGGATTAGGCACTGGTTGACTTGGAAATTTGCCTTTCTCAACAGTCATTGCCAAGGTCTGAACTGAAGAAGCAAGTTGTCCCACCATCTTTTCGAGGCTTGAAACTGATTGGGCTTGTGAATTGAAGCCTTCTCTCAACTCATTTCGTAGTCCATCAATGGTGCGGTTTTGTTGCTCAATTGTGGAGTGAGTAAGATTCTTGAGATTCTGGAATGAATCCTCCCATGGTTTGGGCTGAGAGTAGTTCTGGTTCTGATTGTATGGTCTAAATGGGGGCTGAGAGGCTTGAGGAATTTGAGGAATTGGTTGCATTGGTGGAGCTGGAGCTGCTGGTCCATTCTGTTGGAGTCCTTGAGACCATGAAAAATTGGGGTGGTCTCTCCATCAAGGGTTATATGTGTTGGAGTATGGGTTGTAATTTGATAGCTTTCTCATTACACCTATGGCATTGGCTTGATCTGAGTATGAGTCATGGTCATGTGGTTCTGTTGATTTAGCAGTCGATAACGATGCTATTTGTCGAGCAAGATCTTCAACCATCTCCTTGACTTTTTTTATTCCCGAAGTTGACTCGCCAATTTGAACATCATTTACTCCCTTAATTCTTCTAGTATTCCTGAGTGATCGACTCCATTGTTGGGAATTATCCGCTTGTCGTTGGAAGAATTTCCAAATCTCTGATGTACTTTTTGACATTAGCTCTCCTCCACTTGTTGCCATTAGCCATTCTTGCACATTCGGCAGTAATCCCTCCAAAAAGTATTGGCATTGGTGCCATTTCTCATACCCATGATGTGGACACTTCAAGAGTAGCCCATTGAATCACTCCCAAGTTTCGAAAAACTGCTCGTCTTCTCTTTGAGTAAACTATGAGATTTCCCTGCGAATAGAATTGGTTTTATGCACTGGGAAATATTTATTTAAAAATTTCGTTACCATTTGTTCCCATGATGAAATGCTATTGGCAGGCAATGTATTAAGCCATGAACGAGCTCTATCCTTTAAAGAAAATGGGAATAATCTAAGTTTTACATCATCATCTGAAAAATTCTCATATTTAAATGTTTGACAAATTGCATGAAAATCATTCAAATGATTATATGGGTCCTCATTTTCTAAGCCATAAAATGTGGGGAGACAATTGAGCACACTAGGTTTTAGTTCAAAACTCCTAGCAGCTACATTTGGGTATCTTATGCATGATGTGCTCAAATTAGCTAAGGGACTAAAGTAGTCCTTAAATGGCCTCTCCTGTGGTGCTTGTAAATCCATTTCAAATTTATTTTTAACGTGCTTGTGTGTGCGAAGTGTTTTTTCTAATTCAAGGTCTATAGGTTCAAGATTAGGTAATAATGACCTACGACCATGCATGCAAAACAAATAAAATAAAGATGGGAACAAAACAAATAAAAATAAAGAAGAGGGAGAAATTACGATACTAACCTTATTGCGTTATTACAACCTTTCTATAAAAATACACAAAAAAAATACGTGAAATAAATTAACTAAAAATTAAATTAATAAAATAAACAAAAATTACAAAGAAAAAAAAATTGAAAATTAAATTACAGAATTTTAAAGAAGAGAAAAAGAAAAGAAATACTAACTTTTAAATGTAGATTCACTTTTTTTTTCTTTTTTTTAATAATAAAAAAATACAAGAAAACAAATAAAAGAAATTATTCACAAAAATTAATTTTACGAATTAAAATTACTTACCTCCCCGGCAACGGTGCCAAAAACTTGTTGTGCAAATTTTAATGTACTCGTAAGCGTACGAATCTATTGCAGTATAGACTAATGATGACGAGTGTCGATCCCACGAAGAGGTGGATTTTAATTATGTGTAGAATTAATTTTGTAAATGGGTGGTTTAGATTTGTGGTGGAAGTGAATTAAATTATTCTAAAATTGGAATTAAAATGGCGAGAAGAAATTAAAGAGAAAATTACTACTATTGAAGCACTTGGGTATCTGGATCTGTATCAACATTCACCATGGGCTAAATATTCCTTATTAATGCCAATTAAATCATGAGGGGGGGATCCACTCCTCATGAACCACGCTCTAATCAATATGGTGCTATCGTAAATAATAATAACCTTGTACTGGGCCAGGGCAGACAAGACTATTATTATTTGTCGACGAGAAGTCAAAACATCCACAAAAGTTAGAGGGGAAGAGAAAATAAATTTACCAAATAAAGCCCATGACACATGTTGAGACTTTACCTTCAACCCAAGCTTGAAAAGAAATTAGCTACTTATAATTGAACAAGGGGCAAAATGGGAATTTATTAAAATATGAAGAAAATACAAGATGGAGAAGAAATTACAGAAAATGGATCCCAAAAATGGATTCAGAGGTGCCAAATTAGGGGGGGAGGTCCTCTTTTTATAGATACATCGAGTAAATCATGGCCATCGAATTAAAAACAGTTTGGACGCTCAGGATTGCGCCACGTCATCAGCGATGCGCGTGACTATGCGGCTTGAACAGTGACACGGTTTGCACACGGTTTGAACAGTAACACGGTTTGGTTGAAAATAATCCCATGTGTTGCATGTACCGTACGCGCGTTTTTTGGTCCACTAATATGCTGCCACGTCACCATAAACAGTGCATAAG
The DNA here is from genome assembly GCA_030449895.1 of Citrus mangshanensis. Classification (NCBI taxonomy): domain Eukaryota; kingdom Viridiplantae; phylum Streptophyta; class Magnoliopsida; order Sapindales; family Rutaceae; genus Citrus; species Citrus mangshanensis. The sequence continues at coordinate 741,285 of JASUUJ010000096.1, forward strand.
AATTTTAGTCCAACAGGATCATGATACCTCATCAGTCAATGCCACGTCATCGGTCAATGCCACGTCATCGATCCGTCTATGTGAATAGTGCCGTGAACAGTAACGTAGACAGTACCCGTACATGTGAATAGTACCGTATATTTGAACAGTACTATTTTTCCTTTTATGCTCCTCCTAAGGTTTTCGACCGTCCTGAGTTCAAAAATGATGTCTGTTTTATCGTTTGATCTCTCCTTTATTGTGAAATGACTATGATACCCCTAAAATACACAAAATACTTAATTAAAATCAAACACACATAATTAAATTACAAAAAAACTTAAATACATAAAAGTAAAGGTTGTTAGTAAGACTTGAAATGTAAAATGACGATTTTCTCCTTTATAAATATACATTTTCTAATACTCAATATATTGCAGCATCTACTTTAACAGGTATTGAGTGATTTCTTTCTGGGGTTGTTGTAGCCTGACTACTTTCACCAGTATCTTCATAACTGGCTTGCTATAACTCCTTTTCAACTTAAAGCTCTTCTTGTGATGAAATAGGTTTCAACCTTCTTTTTGACATACCAACAGGAATATCAACATGCTTTCCAAATCTTAAGTTAATTACTTTGCAGTATTCCTTACCCTCTCTTCTTGGATCTTCTGTATTGTTGGGTAAACTTCTTTGAGGTATGCTACTCAATATTATGGCAAGCTGTCCAATTTGGTTTTCAAGGTTTCTCAAAGATACAACTTGACTTTGCACAACTGCTTCATTCTTCACAATGTATTCTTTAATAAGTGTTTCCAAGGAACCGAGTTGATCATTGTTGATATTTCTTTGGCCTTGATTTTGCTGATGAAAACCAAGTGGTTGAGCAAGTCTGTTTTGTCCACTGGGTGCTGTAGTATGTTGATTCTGGTTGCTCCATGAAAAATTTAAGTGCTGCTTCCATTTGGGGTTGTAAATGTTGGAGTATGGATTGTTTTGGTTCTGTCAGTTGAAGTTGTCCACATAATTCACTTATACTGGATTTCCTAGGCAGTTGTCAAATAAATGCTCCTCTCCATAATACACACAAGAGAGTTCAACAACCTGCTTGACTACTGCTGGAGCAGCGGTCAGAACTTTCCCCATATTAGTCAATAAAGTTACTTGGGCTGATAATGCCTAAATGCATCTATATTGTATACCCTTGCTGCTCCTCATGCTGTGGGTTGTCTAGTTGATGGCCATTGATAGTTGTTATTAGCAATTCTCTCCAAAATTTCATAGGCTTCATTGTAAGATTTAGATAATAGAGTTTCATTTGCTGAAGCATCGACCATCAATCTAGTACTTGGATTTAACCCATTGTAAAAGGTTTCTAGCTGTATGCAACAGGGAATGCCATGATGAAGACATCTCCTAAGCAACTCCTTAAATCTTTCCTAAGCCTCATACAAGCTTTTATCTTCAAGTTGATGAAAAGAGGTAATCTTATTCCCTAATTTTGCACTCTTGGTTGGTAGGAAGTATTTCATCAAAAACTTATCAGCCAAGTCATTCTATGTGGTGATGGAGTCTGGTGGTAAAGAATTCAACCATGCTTTTGCTCGATCTCTTAAGGAGTAAAGAAAGAGTCTAAGTCTCAATGCATCTTGTAATGCTCCAGTAATTTTAAAAGCATCACTCACCTCCAAGAACAACTTAAGGTGGAGATGAGGATCTTCTAATGGCAATCCATTAAATTGCCCCACTATTTGCAGCATCTGAAACATCACTAGTTTGAGTTCAAATTCGCAACTTCCACCTCAGGTCTTACTATGCCCGAATGTATAACTTGAGAAGCTAACAGAGCATAATCTATGATGACAATCCATTAAATTGCTCCATTGTTTGCAACATCTGAAACATCACTGGTTTGAATTCAAAATTCGCAGCTTCCACCTCAAGTCTTACTATGCTCGGATGTATAACTTGAGGAGCTAACAGAGCATAATCTCTAATGGCTCTTTCTTTATCATCTGCCATGTAGATAATGTTGTTATTCCCTGGTAGTCTCTGGTTAACTTGCCCATTCTGACCTTCTTGTGCATTGACAGGTTGTATAGGTCTGTGAGGGTCTAAGTTTCTTAAGTTTTGTAAGTCATCTATTGTTACAGCAGCTTTTGAATCTTTTTGTTCTCTTCTCAATCTCCTTGCAATTCGTTCAATTTCTGAATCAAATTGAAATTCAACAAGTTCGAATTTGCGCATGCAAGAGTGATCTATTAACAAAGTAAACGATTCAAAATAAAATCAAAGATTAGCACCATAAAAATTGATTTCACAACTCAAAAATAAACAATCAATCCCCAGCAACAGCGCCAAAACTTGTTGTAAATTTTAACTTAATTGCTATTGGTGTCAATATACAAATGTACACAACAAGTAATAAAGTGATGAGTAATAAATATCGTCTCTATAGGGATTGATGCTACTAGAGTTCCTACAGTAATCTCAACAATGCAATCTCTTTTCTAATTCAACTAAAAAAATTAAAAAGATCAATTAACTAAAAATAATAAAGCAGTAACATAAAATGTAAAGGCAATAAAACAAAAATTAACGTTAAACATAAAGTTGAATCAATGAACATGTGGTAGTTGAGTGAGCAAATTCTCTTGATGGAGTTGACTGTTTAGTTCATGTCAAGTTCAGTTGCTACAATATATGCTACAGCACTGGGCAGAATTCTCATGTATCCTCAGCTGTCGTATGTTGAACATCTCATACCTTTATGCAACCTAATAGTGACCAAGTGTTATGTCAACATAAGATATGACATTACAAGCTTAGATTCTCTTTATCCTACAAGGTGAATCCCTATATCTAGTTTGTCACAAGTCTTAAATCAAGCAAAACCCTTTTTGGACTCAAGTTGGAACTCAATCCAAGAAACTCAAATTAAGACGAAGTATTGCTCTCATATGTTCCACTAAGAAAGGCCTTTTTGTGGCTCTCTTTTAACTTGTATCACTAAATGGGAGGTCAACCAAAATAATGAATGTAATATAAATTATTAAAGCAAAATGCTATAACAAACATGTAGCAACTTATAAAATCAATCAATTACTCATCTAGATCGTTTGTCACTCAACTACAAATAGATTTTGTTCATGATTTGTAAATGAAAAAATAAATAACAAGGTTTCAGCCATCAAACACGTCCTCATAATGAAAAAGTAAAACAAGAAAACAAGAGAAGAATAAAAAGACTGAGCTCCCAATTGATTTCTGCAGATTCGCTTCTTATGCAGCCCTTAATCTCTTCCTTAAATTCTATTTTTCTTTTGTTTCTTTGTTATTTTCTCTTCTTGGATGATGGCTCTCTATTTCCTTATAATGTGTGCTCCTTTTATAGTTTAAAATTAGGATAAACGGAAGCCTAGGTCGTGTATCTTCCAAATTAGGAAATTGTAGATCGCAATATTCAGCAGAATTTTCTTTTGTTGTTCCAGGATTGCTACAGCAACTGCACTGTTCTAGATTTGTTTCAATTCTTTTGTCGCCATGTTCTTTCCTTAGTTTTGCAAGCCTATTGCATCAGCATTCCTCCCTTGAAATTTAAGCTTCCGGTCACCTACAATTATGTATATGATTTAAGCACACAAATTATTCTAAATCAACTAAAATTTAATGAAGAATAAACTAAGATGAATGATTATGTAAAATATAACAAAAAATACAATGAAAACACATTATTTACTCTCTAAGTAGTATTGATTTAAGTCTAAAAGTGCTATGATAACTCTCATTTCATAGAGTTATCAGCTACATGGTGTCAAATTCTTCACCAAATTAGACCTCATATCTGGTACTTTCAAATAAGAATGGATCATCTTGATATACACAAAACAGCCTTCCGCACTCACCATGGGCACTTCGAATTTCTGGTAATGCTTTTCGGCCTCTCTAATGCTCCATCTACATTTCAATCACTCATGAATGAGGTCTTTGAAGCTCATCTAAGAAAATTCATTTTGGTATTCTTTGAAACATTCTGATTTATAGTAGTACATGGGTTTAGCATTTGAAACCTGTTAGAATTGCATTTTCCATTTTACAAGCTCACCATCTTGTAGTCAAGAAAGAAAAATGTCAGTTCGGACAAACTCAAATCAAATATTTGGGGCATATAATTTGCCAAGGAGGTGTGAAGGTGGATCCAGATAAAATACAGGCGATGATGAAATGGCCAAAGCCAACAACTATCAAAGCTTTGAGGGGTTTTCTTGGACTAACAGGTTCTTATCGAAAGTTTATTGTAGGATATGGCAGGGTTCCAGCTCCTTTGACTGACATGTTGCAAAAAAATGCTTTTTCTTGGTCTCCCAAGGTAGGAGAAGCATTTAAGTTATTGAAACAAGCCATGATGCAAGCTTCAGTTTTAGCCTTGCCAAATTTTCAGCTCTTATTTGTAGTGGAATATGATGCATCAGGAAAAAGATTGGGAGCTGTCCTAATGCAAAAACAGAGACTCATTTTTTATTTCAGCATTGCCTTGAAGGGTAAAAATCTTTTCCTATCCACTTATGAAAAAGAACTTATGGCACTTGTTCTTGCAGTAAAAAAATGGCGACTTTATTTGCTTGGGCATCATTTTGTGGTCCGAACTGATCTAATGACAGAGCCATAACAAAAATGGCTACTCAAACTAATGGGTTATGACTTTTCCATTGAATACAAGAAGGGCAAGAATAATGTGGCAGCAGATGCTTTATCAAGAAGAGACACACAAGGGGAATTCAATACAGTCTTTAGTCCCTTACCTCAATGGTTGGAGTCTATCACGAGTGAGAATCAATCACATCCAGAGCTGCAACGAATTCATCATTTGCATGAGAAAGGAGAGGCTATTGGTCCATGGGAAAATTGCAATGGTGTAATGTTCTTTAAGGAGCGTATCTATCTTCCATCAAACTCAGAGCTCATTCCAATTATTCTCCAAGAAATTCATTGCGTGGGGCATGAGGGTCTCTATGAAACTCTTGATTGAGTAAAAGAGGTATTTTATTGGAAGCAAATGAAGAAGGTTGTGCTAGATTGCATCAAGCAATGTGATGTTTGTCAATGCCATAAGATAGATCACCAAAAGCCAGCAGGTCTTCTCCAACCATTACCCATTCCTACACAGGTATGGACAGATATTTCTATGGATTTTACTAATGTTACCCCCATCTAAGGGGAGGATAGTCCTCTTTGTAGTGGTAGATAAGTTGTCTCATGAGCATAATTTATATACATATTTTACCGTTTATTATCTAATTACTAGTTATTTTTATTTGTTATTTTTAATTAATTGAATTATTTTATTGCATAGGGAATTAATTGAAGATTAGAAATAAAAAGTGCAAAAAAAATAACAATTTGGGAGATTATTAGTTGAAGCCATAACAGAGTTAAGAGCCAAGAGCAATTTGCATTGAATTTCAATTCTCCAATTGAGTTGACCGTGCATGGCATTGCAAAAGTGGAAAGCAATTTAAATGGAACCCGCACTTGGCTTTCATAATTGGAAAAGGAATCCTAAAGCAATTCTAAGGGTGATCACGTGTGAGAGCTAAAGCAAATAAAAGGGCAAGCCTTTTGGCTTCAGGATTTAAGAGGTGGGGCCCATTTCAAAGATTATAAAAGGGAGTTTTGGCTTTTGGAGAAGAAGAGAGCGGCTGGACGAAAACAAAGGAGTGCAGATGCAAGGCAGAAGAGGGGAGAAAAGGACGAGTGCGGCAGTTCGGCTTCATGGTTGATTTTATTTATTTTGTTGCTCTCAATTCAAGTATGTCTAACTAATTTTCTTATATTGAGGTTAAGGATGAAACTCTATTCAATGAAATAATTATTTTTTTATTTAATTAATTCCCTATATATATTCTTTGATGATTATGGTTTTTATTCCACATGATTAATTGGATGTTAATAAAATCTTTTCATTAATTCTGTCATGTATTATTGATTGTTAGGATTAATATTCGATTAAATCTATGCTTGGATTTATAAAGTTTATACATGATTATCTTTGATTCTATGTCTTTCATTAAATTGTTTACATAGAGTGCTTAGGAAACTTTGACTCTTTGTTATTCAATATGTTTACATGAGATTCTTAGATGTCATATTATCAAGCAGAAAAAGAACCTACATTAGATTTAATTACTTGGGCTTAATTGTTATATCTATGAGATGACATAGATTGATTTCGAGTTGTCACTCTAAAATTGGGGGTTAATTAATAATTAGATAATTACTAGTTGAATAGTGGTGGATTCTGAAACCTTGGTAATTTGTCTTATTGATTTCTCATTTGCTTTAATTGTTTTCTTGGTTTAATTATTTTAATTTCTCTTAAAACTCAATTTGCTCAACTAGGTTAGAATTAATATTAATTTTAGATTTAAATTAGACTTTTTAATTTATAACAATCTCTGTGGGATTGACCTCGTTACCACTATTCTATTTCTAAATTCGTGCGCTTGCGAGTATATTAAAATTTTCACAACATTGTCTAAATATGCTCATTTTATTCCACTGACTCACATTTACACTGCACCAAAAGTGGCTCAAACATTCTTTGAACATGTGTTTAAACTACATGGCATGCCAAGCTCCATTGTATGTGATAAGGATTAAGGACTCCACTTTTATAAGTGCTTTTTGGAAAGAGCTCTTCAAATTGCAGGGAACTAGCTTCAATTTCAGCTCATCATATCACCCTCAGACAGATGGGCAAACAGAAGCGGTGAATCTGACTCTTGAGATGTACTTGCGTTGCTTTACTAGTTCAAGACCAAATGAGTGGGTTCAATAGGTTCCTTGGGTTGAATTTTGTTACAACACGCTTCCACTCGCAAAACTCATTTTGAAGTGGGGTATGGAAGAGAGCCTCCCAACTTACTTTCCTTTGTTCTTGGGACGTCAAAAGTTGAAGCTGTAGATAATATGCTCCAAGCTAGAGATCAATTTTTGAAAGACATACTCTATCAACTCTAACAAGCACAGGTTAGAATGAAGCCTGCTTATGACCAAGGAATAGTTGAGAGAGAATTTGTTGTTGGGGATTGGGTATATTTGTGACTCCAACCTTATCGATAAACTTCTTTGGCTTTGAGACGCTCATATAAACTCTCTCCACGATTTTATGGGCCATATCGTGTTCTAGAATGAATTGGTTCGGTGGCTTATCGACTTGATCTACCACCAGGGAGTAAGATTCACCCAGTTTTTCATGTGTCACTCCTAAACAACAGCTGGGAGCAGCTGATAAAACTGATTCTCCTCTTCTATTAGTGTTAGAAGCATCAGGACAAATGCAACCACAACCTATAGCAATTTTGAATTCTCGCAGCAAAGGGCGTAAACGTGAACTACTTATTCAGTGGCAGGGGCTCCCAGCAACAGATGCTACTTGGGAAGATGAGTACTAATTTCGGAACAAATTTCAAGATTTTGTGTGTCCTTGAGGACAAAGACAATTCCAAGGGGAAGGGAAATGTCATGTGCAACAATTTCTATTATTTTAGATTATTGAGTCAGTCCAAATAACTAGCAGTAGTGGGTTAGAGAATGGTTGACGTGTGACCTATTCTTTAGCTATTCTTTAGCTAGATATTTTTTTAGTCTTTCAGTTGCTATTTTCTTGTAGTTATTGCTATTTATTCTTGAAGTTGTTGAGTCTGTAAGCTATAAATTTCTTTGTTCTTGAGTAATGAAATCACCAAATGAAAACACTTCAAAAAACTTGTCTTTATTTTCTGCTTTCCAAATTCTTTTCCTTCTGCTAAATAAATAGTCTTAGCAACATAGCTCGAGAGCGAGCAAGGGGGCGAGGACGTGCCATCAACTCAGAACGTGACATAACCATTTTCTATTGATGTATGATATTTTCCCTATAACTTTTTTCAATCTTAACTCTTATGTTTTGTTGTTTATCCCCAAATATAACTTTAACAAAAGTTCCAAAATTTCCCTCAAGAGACAATTTCTTCTTAAATAATATATAAACAAAGGAAATGATTCCGATTTTTTGGAAATATTCTTTCCAAAGTTTGATTATATATCTTATTTATGACTTATTGTTGTGTCTATATCATATTACAAGTAATTTGTGTAATAACATTGTGAATTAATGAGCAAATTCAGAGAAAATAATATATTTGCCAAACGTAACGTTTATTATTGTGCTTATTTGTGAAGCTATTTAAAGAAACAAAAAAAAAAGGAACCAGTTAGTTATGACTTCATTAATTTCAAGTCATATGTCATTATTGGCATAAAAAAACATAGTAAAATGGTTAAAATTATTTTTAGGAAAATTATCAATCGTATATCCTTAATTTACTCCGTTATCAAATTTACTACAACACTTTCAAAATATATCAGTCATCTACCCTAAGTTGACAAAATGCATCTGCCATCCACCAAACTGTTAGTTACTGTTTAAATATGATAACGCACTACTAGAAAAATGGTCTTTACTGACTTTAGAATAGTGTCAGAAATTACTTTTACCGACACTTGTTAATTGTGTCAGTAATCTGAGAGTTAGAAAAATAGTGACACTTGTAAGTGATATCAGTGATTACTATTACTATAGTATCACTAAAATAATAACACCATGATATCAAAAATATTACAATAATATATTAGTATTTGTTATTACTGTTACTCTAGTATCACTACTTTATTTATTATTTAAAAAAATAATTATATAAAATGACATGTTGCCCATTGATTTGTTGATAGAATTAAAAGGCTGTGAGAAATAAGAACAAAAATCAATTTATATATCAAAACCTTTCGTAACATTTAAATATTATCAATATATATTACACAATCCAAATACTTCAATACACAAAGACGTCTTATTACAAGACATCTTATTCTTATAATTGAATAATCTTAACTGTTATTATCCAATCAAATTCCTTCTACTCATAGCTGAATTTAAGGACTAAATTTACCAAATCTAAAAGCTAAATTTAGAAGGATTATTATTTTTCACTCCATGAACATAAGTACTGCGATCATGCATTATCACGGACAGCTTCTTCATTCACGGACAGCTTCTTCATTCGATAAATTTGATGGGTTAGGGATATAAGTTGAAGAAGAAACACTTTAAACATATTAATCATATCTGCAAACAAATAAAAGAAGAAAGAAAAGAAATTGGTTGCCAAATTCCAACAATTGCAAAATAAATTAACAAACAATACAGAGACAAAATTTAATAGAAATAAACATATTTTGCTCAAAAACAAAAAAAAAATCATAAGTTATGAACAGATCAACTCAATTATCTTAAAGGAAAATTAGAGAATAAGAATGTTGTAACTCATTTGATTAGAAATAAGGTAGAATATATTTAACTATAGATATAAATTAAAAAAAAATGTGATGATGAATTAATTCTCTTATATATATGTATGAATAAGAGAGAGTGAGATAGCAAATTATAGCATTCAAGTTTTCAGTATAACATCTAGTTTCAAGAAAGTGTGTTTATTTCTCAATATATAAAAAACAATGATTTTCCAGCTAAAAAAAATTCATAATAAAATTTAATATCTAATACAACATAATGCAATTAGTGTCAACTCATTCCAAATTACTCTACTAGAATAATAAAACATTTCAGCCATTGTATTGATGGAGCTACTAATCCAGAATATTCACAACAAATATAGAGTTCAAGGCAATTAAGAGATGTACCTCTTAAAGCTATGCATATTCTCTATCTTTCTAAGGCAATCTTTAATTCATATAGTTCCACCCCCTTTGAATTCACAAACCAAGACTTTACAAACAAAAGTAGAGGGCATGATAATTTTTTTTTCCTTCTTTTTAAGTATTGATGTTGATAAATGGCTGGTTGAATTTGATCAAACGAGCAAGTACTGATCTTTGAAAAAAAAAAAAAGCTTTTGATTATTCCAGCAAACGCCATAGTCCATAATCACCCCCAAAAAAAAAATTTGCTTTTCCCATTTCCTTGCACTCTGCAGCATCTTAAAATATCTTGTATTCATTTTAAGTACTTAAAATGGTGTATTAATGTTTGAAGGATAGAAAGAAAGCATACACCGGGCTATCAGCTTGCATGGAATTGGCCTAATATGGCATCTGAACTTCACCGTTTCCTGAAAATTTAAAAAGTAAAAAAAAACAAAATTAAATATCATCACAACACACAATGTGTCTATCCATTAAATTAAAAACCCAGTAAAAAATTAACTCCAAGCAAAAATAAATATTTTGTATTAGGCTATACTCAAGCTTCATAGAAAACTAATGGAAAGTACCATTGCCAAAGTAGTAAAGCTGGGAAGGCATTGAAGAAAGAAGGGAATTTCTCATTTTTAATTTATTAGACCAGCAGCCTACAATGACATAATGTAAAGAAAATAAATAACTGAAATGAAATAATGTCATAATGAAACTTGGAGCCATTGAAGCATCATCTGCAAAGTTTCTCACCTCTGATGAGAGCAAATGAAAAACTATGTTATTATAAAACAAAAAGTTGATCTTCTGCACTATTTTAAAAGTTTTTAAGCTGTGTCAAGTGGCTTCTATACCCTTGTGTAAGCCTCAATGGTACAATAGCAAATGGAAAGAGTTTGTAAAGATGAGATTGCATGATCATAGTTCCTACACGATCATAGTTGCTTAATTAGTTCACTTCAAATTAAAAGTGTCCATTCGTGTCAATAAGTCACATAGGAATTGGCTACGCTAAGGTATGTTAATCCAATTAGAACGAAATTATCTAAACATGAAAAACCTTTACCCATTGTTAATGCCTTCAAGAAACTTAAGAATTGGGATTGTAATTGTAAATGAGGTTGTCAAGTACTTTTCTAGCAGGTGGCCTGTTTGATGACTTCCTAGCCTCGCTGCAGCAAAGATGTAGAGTTTGATATTATAAGCCTCAGTCTCTTTAATTATTTTACTGTTTGAGTACATTCAAAAGTAGAGGCCTAATTTGAATTTCTTTTACTGAACAGATAACCCCATAATTAACCACATGGTGTTCCTAATTAGTTTTGGTCATCAAAGTGATATGAACACAACTATTAATGTAATTTACTATAAATTCATTTGCATATTCAATTGTCCATATATGGAAGTATGTTAATGATATTTGTTAACAAGACAAGATTATTAAATAACCAAAGCGAATGACAACATATTATTATTTATTTCTATTTTTCCTTCATATATATTAATAAAATATGTCATTAAGAAAAGAAAATAAACTATCAATGAAATTCCAGCACTTGCTTAACAATGAAATTCGTAACATAAACAATCATGCAGGTAATAAGAACTGACCTTATAAAAAAGTTTGCAGCTTGTTGAGTCACCCGAATGGCGTCCTCTGTGTGTGGAATTGTTTTTGGCCCCCATTCAAAAGCATTTTTCTGCAACATATTTGGTCAGTCTTTTCCTCTAAACAGAATCAGTTGCATTACTAAGAAATTTGTTTAGGAAATACCTGACTTGGAGAAACAAGATGAATACAAAAAAATATTTTCTCATAAACCACACAGAAATAGAGCTTGACCAGAAAGATGTAACACATGACATGAATACCACAAGAAAATTGTAGCTTGGACTGAAATCAAATCATCTTTAGAGAAATAAATAGTGTTGCCAGATAGCTTGTCCACAACATCACACACATCTAGAGTTTAGCACACAAATGTCACTCAAAAGGTTTGATTAACCAGATCAGTCTGCCATATTAAGCTTATCAATTTTGTAAATGGGGTGCAGCTAAAATCACTGTTAAGAGCATTGAAGTTAATACCTTTGGATGCCATTGGAAGGCAGTCACAGGATAGTTATAAGCTTGCACTGTCGAGACATAGACCTGATAATGATTAATAACAGAATTTAGAATTGATAACACTGGATAAATTGCCATTAAAATATCAATTAATAACAGAAGTTAGAATTGATAACACAGAAGTTAGAATTTATAGGAAAAAGGAAAGGAAAGAGGGCTAATAATGGGACTGGAACTTGAAACTGAAGGGGTTTCTTGCACAAAAGCATTTTAACATCTATAGAAACTGTGGCTATTTATTGCATGAATATGAAACATCCAGGAGACTCATCAAAAGATAGAAACCCAATTGCTTTATATAATTACTATCCATGAATATGAAATGTCCAGGTTTCTTATCACCGGTGCCTAAACTCCGTACACAACACACACGTTGGCACTCAGAACACAAATAATTTAACATAAACCACAAAATGAATAAAAAGGAAAAATACTCATAACAAGAATCGTGACTTAAACTTGATATTATCATTGTCTTTGAACTCCATCATCATTACATAAACTATTGAGAAACCCTTCAAATAATTTAAGGTTGTCCACAGGGCATACTCATGCATTCAAAGAATACGAATAATTTCGACAAGTATAGAACAAACCCATCTATAGAATCAATAGTTCAAGCTCAAAATTGACATCAATTTCAATTTCACCAAATCAAACCTCATTCAAGTTCAACAAACCCTAGAACACCCAAATCCAAACACACCCACAAAACTTCCTGATTACAAAATCACTAAATTCTCTAACAAAATAAAATCTCTAAGATAACCAACAAAACTCAAACAAGCTCAATTCATAACCAAATTACAAAATGAAGAATGAACCAAACGATAACAAACATATCACAAGACGTGATCTTAGTTTCAAAATCACTCATAATTTTTTTAAAAAAATTCTTGCCTGATTAATTCGACCGAGAACCTCTTCTGTCTTCGCTGCTTCTTCTTTGCTTTCATAAAGCCCAGCTTCAACCAAAAACATCAACCCCAAAGGAAATCAAAATCAGGGTTTCAGATATATATATATATAAAGTAATTATAGATAAAGATGAAACAAAACCTTTTCTAAGTCACAGGTTCTTTGTATATCAACCTCTGTGGATTCTATAACTGATATTGGTTTCGTGGACGACGACAAACTCATTCTCTCTGATCTACACATTAAAAACAATAAAATACCCTGAACAAAAAAAGCCCTAATTTTTTGAATCTGACTTTCGAACCCTAACTTTGGCTAAGCTCTTCACAACACTTTCTAGGTGTCTTTCTAGGGGTATTTTAGCTCAAGGATGGCGGCTTTGAAGGTTTACAGCAGCGGCTTGTGAGGTAGATCGTTATTAGAGAGAGAGGTAGAGAGAGAGAGGCAGGAAGAGAGAGAGAAGAGAGCTTTGGTTCAAAGAAGAAAATGGCGGTGGGGATAGATGTTTTGCTCGTCAAAATTTTTAGATTTTAGGTTTCCATGTACACCTCATTAAGACATAGTTTCTAGATAATTTAATTTAATTTTAAAAAATTACATACAACTTGTGGTCTAGTGGTTTAACGTTTAAAATTAAAAAGCTAAAGTTTAGAAGTCTGCGGTTCGACTCCTAGTGGAGACAAAATTAAAATTTTATTTTTTTAATTACTGATACCTTAATGTCATATATCTCTGATACTTAATTTACAAACGCTATAGTATTAGAAATTTGTGATACTTATCTGTTAAACACGGAAAATGCCCTAATCACATGTAATTACTGATACTTGTTGATAAAGTGTCACAAGACAAGTGTCAGTAAAGACCATTTTTCTAGTAGTGGTCAAAGGGGTAATCTGGTCTTTTCATATGATACAAGTGATAATCTAAGGGTATATGAGTGATAATAAGAGATTTTAAGGGTATACATGTAATAATTTTCAAGGGTAAAATCATCAATTCGCTACAGTTTCATTAATTTTCAAACGATAGCTAACTGTTTAGTGGTCGGCAGATAACTTTTGTCAATTTAAGGTGAACGATTGATACACTATTAAAGTGTTGTAGTATTTTTTATAAAAGCGCAAATTTAGGGTATACGAATGATAATTTTTCTTATTTTTATTTAACTTATAAAATTAGGAAATTATCAATAATCCACCCTTAAATAGCCTTATTATAAAAAATGTTACAACACTTTCAAGTTGTATCATACTATCATTCATGTGCTATAAATTTACGATATGTATCATTCATCCACCAAATCATTAACTTCGTTAAAAAATGATGACATCACACGGGTAATTTGGACATTTAACACACTAAATAAAGAAATAAAAGAGAAATTATCTAAGCCTATCATGTTATCAAAATTGCTACATTTTCCAATCTAAGTTTATAATTTGGGTCAACCGTCCACTAAAACGTTAATTGTAGTTTATAATTAATGACTTCACAAGAATAATTTAGACATTTAATATGCTAAAAACAAAACAAAACAATAATAACTAAAAATATAAAAATAAAAACTTTTTTTATAATCAATATTCAATTAAATACACATAAACTCTATTTTTTCTTAATAAAAAAAATTCTAATTTGTTTTCTTAATTTATCTTCACAAATTTACATAATCAAACTACATCTAAAAATTACCCTAAACCCTAATTCATAAACACCCAATCAATCCAATCTTTTAATTTGATTTCATAATTAAAAAAGCTAAATTTTAATTTATTAGTTATTGTGCAAAGTAAAAAATGCCCTTGAATTCAAGGGTATAATGGCCATTTTATTTAAATTCTATAAACTATTCTGAAAATGTTAACGCTTTACTGGATAATTGATATAAGTTACAAACTTAGGATGAAAATAAAATAAATTCAAACTTTTCAAGTATTTCGGATAACAAGGCAAATTTATGGTATATGGTTGATAATTTTCCCATGTCTTTTTACATTAAATTGAGTTGCAAGGACATAATAGTCAACTCACTATGATTCTATTAATTTTCTAATGGAAGCAAACAATATAATGGATGAATGATATATATTATAAAATTAATGTGGATGAATGATACAATTTGAAAATATTGTAGTAATTTTAATAATAGTTCAATTTAAGGGTAGATGGGTGATAATTTAAACTTTAACGAAGCAACTACAACATTTTTTAACATTGAAAAGTAATTGAATGCTTTGTGAAACGAAAAATAATTGAAATGTTTGAGAAAAATAAAGGAAATTAAATATCTTTTTTTAAAAATCATAATTGAGTAAAATCATTTTACACATTGCTCTTTCAAATGCACATTCCACGAGCCAAGAAGAATGATTAACTAACAAAATGTAAGGTACCAGAGAACCGAAACACACATTTATAGCCAACCCATTTATGAGTTCATGAAATCTCGCTTCCACAAAATCAAAAAATAACCAACACTTTCACGCACTTAAAAAATAAAAATTATTGTTGTCACGACATTACACACTTTCTTTGCCCTCTAGAAAGCTAAAACATTTTGAAGTACTTCAATACAAAAAGCATACTATAGCTAAATTGGCTCAATTAATGCACAAACGGAACATGTATTTTGAAGTTGAACAAATCTTGAGATACATACAACAAAGCCTTGAAACTTTAGTCTTCACAATTTGAGCACACAATAAATACTAAGTAACCACCTGCAGAACAAGTATAGAACAAAGCTTGTTAGCTTCTTGGGTATTAACTGTGAATAATGAATAAAATTAAAAAAGCAAACAAAGAAAATTATAGCAAGAAGAAAAACACATAAAAAAAAATATTAGAAGGAAAATTTTGGTAGAACACCATGGCTTATCTGTTAAATTAATGCTAATATGTATTTTTATGTAAAGAGACTCTTGATTTTAGGATAGATCAATCAGCTATCACAAATGAAAACATGAACCAAGTATTTATAGAGTCAATTAATTAAAGTTCTCAAGAGCTTACCTCTGCTCCAGAATTCTCCGAATCATCTATCTCCATCAGAATTTAGACGAAGCTTGGGACAATTACCAATTTCTACAATCATTGCAGATGGAAATGATGATTTGCTCTAATTCCAAGCAATAATAAATAACCAACTCCTCCAGTTGTAATAGATTTTGAGCAAGTGTTGATGAGGGAAGATGTCTCAGCTTAGTGCACCTGATTTTCTTGTCCATTGGCAAGGATAGCTTCCAATTGAAATACCACTTGTACTCCAAGTTTACTAATATGCAATTTTTCCAAATTTTTTAAGCCACACTTCAACTATGTGGGAATTGTGTCACGCAAATGGGAGCATTCGCCTACTTTTAGAATTCGTAGTTTCTGAGACAAATAAAAAACTTATGTAAACAAAATCTATTAGCAGCTAGGATTATCAAACGACAAGCGACGGACCCAAAAAAAATCCGTTCAAAGAATATAATAATAATTTGTAAAATCATAAAAACTTTGTGAAAGTAATGAATTTTATTTTTAGAAAAATGAAATTTGTTAAACGAGATCACATGACGTGATATAATAGTGACATCAGTTTGTTTGAGAAAAATTCACTTTCTATTTTATATGGTCTGATTAGCTAATTAATTGAATTTGAGTAAGATTAAATATACTTCAGAAGTGTTTGCATTCAATTCTTTTTAAACCAAAATGAGATATGACTCTCATTTGAAGAGTGATTTTAGACCCTAAAATAAAGAAATTTCCTTAAGATATTGGAGCATTATTATTATCATCACACATCCACCATCATCATCGTCTCCATAGGACCAAGTAATGAATGGCTGATCATAAAAGTTATTACTAAACTATCGTTTAGAGTTAAACTGAAAGAAAAGCAAAACCATAGACACAAACAAACATACCTCTTCAACATACTGCAAACTGTTGACGGCCAAGTTAGAACAGTCCTGAAGGTATAACTTCTCCAATGCTGGCAAAATTGAATAATAATTTTCTGAACAGAAGCTAATGAGTTTTGGGAGACCTTTAAGTGTTAATTCTCTCAATAAAGAGAGCACAAGTGTCGTATTTCCATCTTCTACACTTATTTCCCCTTCGTTATGATCAAACTTTACTTCGATGATACATTCCAGTCTCTCGCAATTACTTCCTATGAGACTTTTAAGCTGCACCAAACTTCGAGCTTGTGACAACGTGAAGATATATGTCAAATTGTTGCACGCTGATACCCTCAATTTTGTAAGAGTTTGAAGGCTCACATGTTGGGCGGGCGCCATCCATAGCCACTTGAGTTTTGGTAATTCCATCACGTATAACCTTGCTAACCTTGAGAGCATCACAGGATTCCCACTCTTTCCATGCGGCAACTTAGAGGCATCCATTATACATTCTAAATCTTCACAACATTCGACATAAAGATAAGTCAACTCATTTAAGCCCCTTTCATCTATGCTTGGCACAATATTGTGACAACCTATTACCCTCCTCAAATAAAGAATTTTCAGTTCTTGATACAATGCTGAAAAAATACCGAGCGAGCTTGCTTCACAATTATTAATCGTTAACCGCCTTCCTTGTCCAAAAATTTCATCCTCATCTTCTAATGCACTGTCCCCGCTATAGTTACTGATGAAGTACCTTTTCAATTTTGGCAATTTAAAGTCTATTGGAAGACACACAATTTTTTTACCAGTATGTAAAGTCTTTCCATCGTCATCTTGGCTTTCATCACTGTCGGATTGGGAGTTCAACTCAGCAACCCTAGCATAACTTTTTTCTGAACTCATCCCTTCAACCTCCCAATCTTTTATCCAACCAGAAAATTCTTCTAATCGAGGAAATTTTTTAACGTAATGGGGGAAATAGGACCAGAATCAATGAATAAACATTTCAATCCACTAAGTTCATCCCCCAATTCTTCAGGAATTTGAATGGAAGACGACTGGACATAAAGAAGTTGAAGTCTCTTCAACTTTCCAAGGAAAGACGCGTCACTCACCTCACATCGAATCAACTGCAGAAATTGGAGTTTAGTGAGAAATTGAAGCGATTTAAGTGAGAAGACTCCACCTATTATAGTAACAACTTTCAATGCTGGCATCCCTTCGAAAAAAGGTTCTGGAACATGCAATTGATAGTCATATTCAGTATTCTCCAATCGCAAAATATGAAGGTTAGGGCATACCAAACCACTTGGAAGCTCTTCGTTTTCATTTCCCATCAAAGAGATTCCTCTGTATTGTTCCACTGCCCGTTCCGCCAATCCAATGCCAACTTTACTAGTAAAATATTTTTTCTCCATTAAGCCTATCCATAAGGCTACATCACGTACAATGTCATGCATTTTCATGAATATGTCATTACCAGCGTCTAACAGCAGTGAAGAAGCTTTGAGCTCTTCAATCGTTCCACTCACTAGGCTCCTAGCCTCTTCGATTGACTCAGTTTGATACCAATCCAACGCCACTGCATATCCAACCAATTCCTCCAAATATATCTCATAATCTTCTGGAAACAGCGAACACAACAAGAAGCATGACCTGGAATCCTCACCATTCAAATAATCGTAACTAAATTTGAGACAATGGTAAACGTCTTGGTCTTCCTTGCCAATACCTTCTATTGTATTGAGTTTTGCATTTTTTAGTTTATGTAAAGCTACTTTCCATTCACCAAATCCTTTGCCTTTTAGTGCACTTCCAACAGCTTTAATAGCTAAAGGAAGCCCCTTACATTCATCAGCAACTCGTTCTGAAACACCAATCAAGGTTGAATCAGCAACATCAATACCGGCATGCTTTCTTAGTAAAGCCAATCCTTCTTCTGGCTTTAGAACACCTAGTTGAATCCGCGTGTCACAACCCATGCGATCACAAACTGGCTGCAGGCGAGTGGTTAAAAGGATTTTGCAACAATTTTCTCTATCACCAATGGGAATACCTATTGTCTCCAAGTTGAGTTCATTCCAGACATCATCAAGAATTATAAGTATCTTGCGACTCTTACTCACAGAGAACATCAAGCGCAATCGGTCTGCTCTATCTTTTTCATCTTTCTCCGTTAATGCCCAACCTAACGACTTTACCAGCTCACTTTGAACATTTATTATGTTTGGATCTTGAGATACAGTGGCTATGCCCACCTCATCGAAAATCTTTTGTTGCCGAAGTAAATTGCCCACAAAGTTTGCCAAAGTTGTCTTTCCTACACCACCGAGACCATGCAATCCCACTATCTTCGTGCTGTCATTTTTTAGTGCTTCAATGATCTGATTGCAAGCCGATTCTGTAGTCCCGAAAGACATAAAATGTTTTGGTGTAGGCAATTCTTTGTCTGATGGAAGACGTTCAGGATGGGCAACCGGGCCGAATTTGCTGCGTTCTTGTAGCAGATTGGACAACTTGTCAGTCTTCTTTGATGCTTTTCTACTGAGCCAATATCGGCAACCCCAATTAGGACACCATCCATTAAGACAGCTTTTCTTTTCATCTATCTTTGCTTTCAAGTTTCGAACATCGGCCATTTCTTTGTCTGCATCATTCAACCACTTCTCTACATCTTTCTCGATTACAATGGCGCGGTGTTTTTGTCGTTCTTGTTCTACTTTTTCATTGATGCCATCTTGTGCCTCCTTCAAATTAGTTTCTTTGACCTCAAGTTCTTTAACTATGCTGTTGAAACAGAGCAGATACCGAGCTTGGTTTATGGTTGCATCCACCAATAATTCTCCAAGCTTTGATGCAACACCTGATAAAATTTCCATGCTATTTATCTGCAACTAATAAAATTGATCTCAGTATGCTATAAGGAAAACAACAAGCCTTGATCACAAGATCGAATGAGGACGTTTAATGACCTTTTTCTATTCTGTGAATGCACGTTTATTGATACCAGCTTTGATCAATAAGAGCAAAATGGAAATGTCAAGCTTTAAGTGGCCTTTAGCTGCAAAACAAAAGAGAAGAAATAAGTTAATTTATTATTATTAAGCAAGGATAAAGATTAGCTAGCTTGCAGACAAATTTACTTAAATAAAGATAAACCTAAGAGTTTTCGTAATTTGTTCAAACATGGAATAAGCGTCTCTCAACATTATATCCATAAAGACCCCAGCAAACGTAATATCTGGTGGATTATATTCAAATTAGATTATTTTAGAAAATTTTAAATAAAAAATTATGAAACAACAAAGAAATCTAATAGAATCTGCATAAACAGCAAGGGAGAATATGGTAAAATTGATGAACTTGATTCAAAAATTACAATTGTTTTTGAGATTTCAACCAAGGATTTCGACTAAGGTCTCCTAAGCCTCAAAGCATAACTCTTACTACTAAATTACACGCATTTTGTTACATTTAAATGTGGTCATATTCTTTTTATTATCTTTTTTCAGAAGGGACTCAGGGCATGATAAAATTTAAAGGTTTTCAAGATAATTACCGATTTCTTTCCATCCAATATTCTAATAGAATGGTGCTAGAATTCTCAAATAATCTCTTAATATTATTCAACTGTTTGGCACCCACCTATAGGATGATTAATTCAATATATAATTTGTTAAATTATTTAATACTCCATCTCACTATCTAGTGATGTAAATGGTGGACAAGGATCATCTCTTAGACTTTTTTCTCCCACTATCTCTTAGTGAAATAAGTGGCCAAAATTAAATTTTAATTTTTGATATTGACAATCAAATTGGCTTGTTTCGCATTATTAACAATTAAGCCAAATTTTTTTTCTTTTTTTTTCAACTAGATTTGGAAGGCTATGAGAGAGTAGGAGAGAAAAACACTAGAAGGAGAACTTAATCCATAAATAGTACCTTACTTGGGATGGTAAAGATTGAGATAAATTTCTTTTTAGTCTCTAAAATTTTGGCCTATTAGCAGCCATACTTTAGTATTTTTGAAAAGAGTGAGATTATTTACATTTTAAAATTTATTTTAAACGCTCTTTTATTCAACACACTCATTCAGTAAATAAATTTTTTAAAAAATAATTTTTACCTTACACACTATTTCAAATGTCAAAACTATCCCTCATTAGGACCATTTCACTAACTAATTATTTTCTATTGACACCCATAAAATATTCATCATTCTTGAACCATGTGGCGTTAATTAATGGTTCCGAAGCATTATCAAGATTCAAGATTTATGTTGAAACTCTTTCAGTTGAGATTTGAGCCTAGGAACCTAGTCACTAGCTATATACATACATACTCTTTGAAGTGCAGTTCTGGGAATATTTTGTGACTAATTTTATAAAAGTATTTTAGTTACATTAATGCAGTAAAAGAAGAAAGAGTACGAGGCTTCATGATTTTCAAATCAAGTTGGGGGAAAAAAAAAAGCATTTTTCTTTTATAATGGATTAGATTAGACGATGAAGGGAAAATTATTTGCGATCATTACTAGTTTGTGTGTTAAGAGTAATAATATTTTCTTAAGTTATATTAATGTCCTTAGTAGTAAATTTAATTAGGGTTATATTAATAATATAAATTTTTATTAAAATTAAAGTGTTCAAAATAAAATTTAGAGTGCAAATAACTCTTAAACATCCTTGTCATTACTTTTATAGCTATTAAAGATATGATTTTTCAAATGTAAAATAATATTTTTATATGATATAAAATTAAAATTCAATCAAATCTATCATGCAACAAATGATAAGTAAAGAATATTAAATAAGTTTTAATGCTAACAAAATAAGCCTCTATGTTGAATTTAAAAGTATTATATTAGTAGTAATCAGATACGTAACAAAATTTTTAATAAAATTTAGTTAGAAATTGGCCAATTGGGTTTTATGAAGAAAATAGAGGGGCACGAATGGCGCCACTTTTAATTATTGTTGCTGTACAATTGAAAATTGGAATGTTGTATTTAGAAATTACTTGTTAGATGTGTAAAATGCACCAATTTGGAATGGCACGATAGCAGAATGGAATTTTGTTGGGATTGAAAGACAGGGCCAGAAGGTAGGCCGGTAGGAAATAAATCAATTTTTTCTTAAAAGACGCAAACTTTATTGAAAGTTATTAGTTAACATTATTCGCAGTTTTTATTTTTATTTTTTTTAAAGATAAGAGATAGGTAAAGCCGGAATCCATTTTTTAGTCCCTTACCTCCCTGGTCAAGATCTAAATCTGGGTGCCTAATTAAATAAAGTTGTTTGAAAATCACTCGGCCATACCCTTAAGGTATTATTGTTGGTTGCTTAATTACTATATTGATAAAATTTGTAATATTTTCAATAAAGAGTTTCCTATAATGTTGTATAAATTTTTACAGTATTAATAATGGGACTAGTGCGGACTCATGATTTAAGTGTTTTAGGATATGTTCGGTATTGTTTTCAAATTTTGTTTATTTTTTGAATTCAGCAAACACCAAATATGTGTTCATTAGATCATTTCCAAATATACTTTTGAAAATTTAAAATTCATTTTATGCTTTTAGCAAAGAAAATAAGAAAATGACTTTTTTCTTGTTTTCTTTGTTTCCCAATACAATTTAAGGTTTAATATGAACAATTTTCTTCCACCATCTCTCAAAATAATAATAACATCAACAACAATTTGTTGTCGTTGTTATTGTTGTTGTTGTTGTTGTTATTATTATTATTATACTATCTAAAAAATCAATTTCCCTCACAATAATCTTTTCCTTTTTTATACATTATAATATTTATCCTTTTATATATTAATTAAATCAAGTATGTAGAGTTTATCACTTTTCTTTAAACAAAAAAATTAACAAGATCGCCTAATTTTTTCTTAAAATTAAAATAATCAAACTAATTAAACAATAAAAATGATTATACATTACTTAATATTAAGTTTATGGAAATTATTCTGATAATAATTCTTTAAGATATTCCTATCGAGCATGTAATAAGTAATTTGTAGGTTGTGGTATTTCTTCATACTTTAATTTATTTTTATCTAATCAATTGATAAACACTTTTAGGTCACCAACAAAATGAAAAAAAAAGTAAAAATAATTCTAAAATTAAAAACGTTATGCGCTGCCTATAGCTATATAATTTTACCGTTTGTTCTTTCACAATTAAAATTAGAAATAAAAACAGCTTCGAAATAAATGTAATTACAAGGTAATATTATTCCAATAATACTTTATACAGAAAAGGACACCTATACCCTAAAGTTTGGGGAAATAGTTGCAAAGACCCCTAAGTTTTAAGAAAGAGACACCAAGACCCCTTTTAACCATAATACCCTTTGAATTTAACCCTAGTAGACTAATAATACTAAATTATTTTTAAAATTTAAAAGAATATTAAAATTTTAAAATATTATTTGTATATATTATAAACATTTTAAATAAATCTTGGGGTTAAATAGATTTTATAATTAACAAAATATTCCCCTATTAATAATATTAAAACTATTTTTACATAATATTTAAAATAATTTCAATTTCAAATTTTATTTATTTTAATATTATGTTTCTATTTATTATTAAAATTTACTTTATTATCTTAAATTTGTATTAATTAAAAAAACTTTAAAGTCAATTTTCTAATTACTAAATTCAAATGGTATTATGGTCAAAAAGGGATTTCGGTGTCCCTTTTTAAATACGTGGAGGCCTTTGCGACCACTTCCCCAGACCTTGGAAGTGTAGGTGTTCTTTTACTTACTTTATATAAAGATATTCCATAGATCTTATAATAATTTATATTGTATGAATTTAATTAAAAAACCATTAATACTTAAACAATAATATTATAGAAGGCATTGTAATAAATTATTTGATGTATATTATTAATGATACTATATATATGTGTGTGTGTGTGTGTGTGTGTGTGTGTGTGTGTGTGTGTATAACTACATGATGGCTTGGATATATATATTTTTAGTGTCTAGTATTTAACTTAAATTTTTAAAACAAGAGTTAAACTATTCATTTCATGTAATTCAATGGTGGATTATTTAACATCATAAAGTATCGTTCTGACTTTTAATATCAACCATTAAATTGTGAGAGATTAATTGCTCAAATTTTGTCTTAAAATTTTAAGTAATTATATCCCAAACCATTTTTTTAAAATAAAAAAATATATAAAGAACTTTTCTCATTAATTTTCATATGAATATTATTAGAGGTAATATTTTATTTATTGTCACCATTAATTACTATCATTAAAATAGTGGCTCTAAGTAATATAGAATTTTATAATAAGTTAATTGCAACCAAAGGATATCAATAAATAATGTTTCATGATCCATAAACTAAAGCTAATTAAAAATATATTTTAGATTTAACTTTTATGAAATCAGCAAAGTAATATTAGAAAACAAAATGAAAATAGACTAGAGAAACTTAAATTTTATGAGGTTTGAGTAATTTTCTGCAATGTAAGAATATGAATTGTAACATAAACCATAATTTTGTAGTATAGGTATGCTAAATGTGGGCAACAAATAATACAGACTTCACGGTCAACTATATAGCAGTCCTTAATAGCATATAAAGTAGTGGGTATTTTAATATATAATTTTTTTTTTTTTTAAAACACAGGTAGTCAAGTATATAAGTTTTAGGATATAAACAATCTCAACCAAAAAGCTTATTGATGTAGATTATATGGCATTCACTTAAACGTACATACTTAATTGTGTTGTTTATTAATATTACATGTAATAAAATTTTATATTAAATTTTAAATTCAATAAAATTATGGCCTCCAACAACCACCACAAACTGCCACCAGCAATCACATTTTCATATCCATTGGCAACAATGTTTTGTACTATTGAAATTCCAGTCTTTGAAGCTACACAATAGTTAAAGTACCGACGTCAATAGAACTTCCGTTCATTGTAGATCTGTAGTCAAAGTTTCGAATCTCAAAAATTTGACAGCAGATCTATATATGTCGAATGAAAGCTTGTTATTGGTGATTCTTATACTATTATGTTGTTATAGTAATAAGGATTTTAGCGGTACTAAAATGAACTCTATTAGCGATAAAAATCTGACGACTAGTGGGGATAATAACTATCGTCAGTAACTTGGAGGTGATTGCCGTTAATCAATTATTTTTAACTTAATAATTAATGCAAACAAATAAAAAAAAGTAAGTTAATAAAAATTAATGTGAATTAAATAAATTAAAACCTAAATTCTCGACCATTTATCCATATGTCTCTAATCCAACGTTCAAAATTGGCATAAAACAAACTATTATAGCCATTGGAAGTAACTGAAGAGCCTAGGACGAAATATCCCATACCTTCTGTTGGGATACATACTCAATCACTGCAGAAAGCTCCAATTAAGAAGTTGCACAAGTTCGGATAAGATTACCAACTGAACCTAGCAATATAAATAAACATCAAATCAAAACAACATAGGATCCAGCTAATTGACATCATATATAAGTCCTTGTTCTCAATCAAATCTTTCATTCTTAAGAAAAATAAAAAATTGAAAGAATAACTGTAAATGGAAAGTTTTACGACATAAAGATCTAGCTAAGATTAAGAAGCAAAAGTCAACAATGAAAGCTCAAAAGTAACATACCGAAATGAGAGCAGCTCACGGATCTGGTTATTTCCAAGAACAAGAAAAATAACTGAGCTTATATTGAGGACAACTGAAATAGTCATGGAGTAATTTGCTATTGAGGACACCTAAAATAATAAAATCAATTATCGTTGCTCTATACACCCTTTTATACATCTATCTTCTTCTTGATTTCATAATCTGACTATCAAAAAACAATCTATCTAGATCACGATTTCTCAAAATGATGCTTTTTCTAATTAAATAAATCAAAGTGCTTGTTTCTTTCTTTTTCAAAAAAGAGAAAGTGGCAATGGCATCAACTTTTTGCTAGATTATTATCGCCAAAAGAAATCAATTATTGCAGGTACAAGCAAGGAATAAGAATACTCTCCGAAACAACCGTATAAAGAGTACAAATATTCGTTGCAGTATCAGGAAGAAAGAAGTAGTCAATTGCAAATAGTCTTTCTTTTTTTTCTTTTTAATTTTTTGAATGTGAACTAAATAAATTTAAGGGTGAAGCTATTTCACCTTGAAAACTTTTCTGAACACCCATTTTTTAAATAATTTTTTTACTGGTAAAATAGCCATGTAGTAATTTGCTACTGAGGACAACTAGAATAATAAGATGAATCATCATTGCTCTATGCACACTTTTCTACATTTATCTTCTTCTTGATTTCATAATTTAGCTGTCAAAAAGCAATCTATCCAGATCACGATTTCTCAAAATGATGCTTTTTCTAATTAGATAAATGAAAATGCTGGTTTCTTTCTTTTTCAGAAAAGAAAAAGTGGCAATGGCATCAATTTTTTGCTAGATTTTTATCATCGTAAAAATCAGTTATTGCCAAGCACAAGTAAGGAATCAGGATACTCTCCGAAACCAACCATATAAAGGGTAGAATTATTTATCGGATTATCACGTAGTAAGTAAGAAATCAATTGTAAATGGTCTTTTTTTTTAATTTTTGAATGTGAACTATATAAATTTAAGGTGAGGTTATTGAACTTTGAAAAATATTCTGAAAACCATTATTTAATTAAATTTTTTATTGATAAAATAGCCATGGAGTAAGTTGCCAATAAGGACAACTAGAATAATGAAATCAATTATCAGTCTTCTGTACACCCTTTTCTACATCTATCTTCTTCTTGATTTCATAATCTGGCTGCTAAAACGATTTCTCAAAATGATGCTCTTTCTAATTAAATAAATGAAAATGCTTGCTTGTTTCTTTTTCAAAAAAAAAAAAAAGTTGCAATGGCATCAATTTTTTTCTAGATTGTTATTATCATCGTAAAAAATCAGTTATTGAAAGTACAAGCAAGGAATCAAGATACTCTCCGAAACCAACCATATAGCGAGTAGAAATATTTATTGGATTATCAAGTAGTAAGTAAGAAATCAATTGTAAATAGTCTTTTTCTTTTTTAATTTTTGAATGTGAACTATATAAATTTAAGGTGAGGTTAATTACACTTTAAAAAATGGGTGAGACTATTTGAACCTGTCAAACTACTCACCACACGCATTTAAAAGATAAAACCACCCTTAAATTTTGAAATTTAAATTTTACTCAACAAATCTATCTAAACTCCCAATATACCCGTATTGAACCCAAGTATTATAATAATATGTTTTTGCTCATTAGACCCATTAAATTCATTCAAAATTAATAAATGATCATATTTATTATTCAATTAAATTTTTATTACTAAAATAGCCATGGAGTAGTTTGTTACTGAGGACAACTAAAATAATAAAATCAATTATCATTCTTCCATACACGCTTTTCTGCATCTATCTTCTTATTGATTTTGTAACTTGGCTGTCAAAAAGA
The DNA here is from genome assembly GCA_030449895.1 of Citrus mangshanensis. Lineage (NCBI taxonomy): Eukaryota > Viridiplantae > Streptophyta > Magnoliopsida > Sapindales > Rutaceae > Citrus > Citrus mangshanensis. The sequence goes on from JASUUJ010000096.1 coordinate 768,467, forward strand.
AATCTATCTAGATTCACGATTCCTCAAATTGATGTTTTTTCTGATGAAATAAATGAAATTGAACCTAAAATCTGTCACAAACACGTTATAGAGAAGCCTAATGAAAAGCAGTATGAGAAAGTTCGCTTCCGTGTTGTTTCTTCCACATGTAAAGGTAGTCAAAACAAATTTAAAGTCCGAGAAACAAATAGAGACTGTTGCATGAATGTGAGGGTATTTCAAAATACCGAATCCTGCACAGTTAAATTTGAATCAAATTACAAGAGTTCCAACTTAAACGTTAATAAGGAAGCTATGGTAGTTATGAAAATAATGTTAAAGGAAGTTGAAAGTAGTTGAAAGAGAATTAAATTAAATGGTGGCTATTCGAAAAGGTATTTTGAATAGACACCATTAATCCCTAAATAGTAGTCGACAGATTACTACAAGATATTATTTTTTCTCAATTTCTTCTTCAACTCTACTTCTTCCATATTCCAAACATTACCACATAAATCATCTTATTATATATTTATTTGCTGCTGTTCCAAATTGTTGTATTGAGCGTGTATTCTTACAATAATTATAGTCATTGTATCCTGGGGACTATCTGTCAACAACCTTTTTGCACCAAAATATTATTTTGAGGGATATTATCATTTTCCCACCTAAGGTTTTCTGACACATCATGTCAGTACCACGGTTTGATAAAACTATCAATTTATTACCAAACGTTTAAATTGTTAGTATTTTCCCACCATTCCGTTAAAACTCAGTTAATATGTAACGGAAAATTTCTAAAAGGTCAATTTTACCCCTGGAGCATAAAAGACAATGTAATTAACCTTTTATGAATTTTGTAATTAAATCATCATTTGTTGTTCTTTATTCTTAAAGGACAAAAATTACCGTTTATGAATTTTATAAAATTGACCGTGTGGCAAATTTATTTATTTAATTTATTGATTTAATTTTTAAATGGCAAATTTATTTATTTAATTTTTTGTGTAAAATTATTATCATCATATCAAAGATTAAATTGCTTTTTTTGCACATTCTTTTTTTTCCCTTTCATAAATTGATTTTTAGTAGTAGAATAAATTGTCTTTAGCTCGTCAATTTAATAAATAAATTTGTCCTTTAAAAATTAAATAAATTAAATCAATTTATGAAGTACTTAGTACCACACGGTCAATTTTACAAAATTTATAAAGGGTAATTTTTGTCCTTTAAGAAGGAAGAACAACAAATGATGATTTAATTACAAAATTTATAAAAAGTTAATTACATGGTCTTTTACACTTCAGGGGTAAAATTGACATTTTATAAATTTTCTGTTACATATTAACTGAGTTTTAACGGAATGGTGGGAAAATGCTAACAGTTTAAACGTTTGGTGGTAAATTGATAGGTTTACCAAACCGTGGTACTGACATGATGTGTCAGAATACCTTTAGTGGGAAAATGATAATATCCCTTATTTTGAAAGGCAGAAATAGTCTTTAAGAACAGTATTCAGCACGCCTTGACTTTTCTTTCTTAATTTTTTTCCCATCTTATTTATTATCTTAATTCTTTTACAACATTCTTAAGACCATTTTTGATGGATGCTGTAATTAATGGTACAATGATGGCTGCTGCCAAAGCCTTACCTGACACATCAAAAATTGAACGGTTTGGTGGGAATTTTTTCAAGCGGTGGCATGATCGAATCTATGATGCATTGGATGTAATGAACCTTGCTGAATTTCTCACAGAGCCTCCACCAGATCCCGACTCTGAAAATTATGAGGTATTTCTTCAAAATTGGATTAAAGCAAATATGGTACGCCGAAGCACCATTCTCAACACTCTTTCAAATGAATTATATGATCTTTATTTACAGCACAAATTTGCATATGGCTCAATTGAAGAATAAATATATCATAGAAGATGCTGGAGCCCAAAAGTACGTCATTGCTAATTTTTTAGATTTTAGGATGATGGAAGATAAGGAAGTGACTTCTCAATTACATGGCTTCCATATGCTTATTAATGATCTGAAAAATGAAAATATCATTCTTCCAGAGTCTTTTGTGGTTGGTTGCCTAATTGAAAACTTGTCTGACTCATGGAAAGATTATAAGAAAAATAATAAGCATGAAAGGAAGCATAAGAATTTGGAGGATGCTATTGTTCATATCCGAATTGAAGAAAAACATACACAAATGGACCAATTGGAGAAAGCCAAGGAAATTACTTCTAAGGCTAATATAATCGAGAATGAGGCTCATCCAAGAAAGAATCAAAAGTTCAACAAAAAATTTTTCAAAAATAAAAAGACCACATTCAAGGAAAAAAGCAATTGTTATGTTTGTGGCAAACTTGGACATTTTGCTAAGAAATGCAGATTCAGAAAGGGAGATCTAAAGCCTCCTAAGGCCAATTTGGTTGAGGGGTAAGAAATTATTGCCGCTGTGGTGGTCTCTCAAGCGAACATGGTTGCTGCTGAGGGAAAGAAAGAATGGGTGATAGATTTTGGCGTTACCAAACACATTTGTAGTGACATAAATTCTTTCTTTGAGTATTTTCAATTGAGTGATGGAGAAGAACAAATGTATCTTGGTGATTCCCACTCTATTCTAGTTATGGGAAAAGGGAAAAATTTTCAAATTGACTTCTGGAAAAATCCTTTCACTGAACAACGTACTCCATATTCCTAATATTAGATATAATTTAATTTCTGTATTTGTACTTGGAAAAGCTGGTGTAAAAGTCTCTTTTAAAGGAGATAAAATTGTAATGACTAAAAATGGGGTCTTTGTTGGGAAAGGACATTGCTCTGGTTATTTGTTCAAGATTAATGTTCTTGACACAATTATTAATAATAAAATCTCTCCTTCTACTTATATTGTTGATTGTTGATTTATGGCATCGTAAATTAGGCCATGTGAGTTTTTCTTATTTAAAAAAATGAAAGATATTGACTTATTGTCTAATATTAGTGTGTATCAGATATTGGAAAATGTGATGTATGTGTGGAGTCTAAGTCCACAAAAACAACTAAACACATTTCCACCAATTTCATTTTCAAATACTATTTGAAAACAAGCTACAACTAATCATATGTAAATTATAAAATAAATACAAAAACAACAATTAAAAGATAATGTCAAACGCACCCTTAAATTTGACCTACAGCACTGGAACAATCCTTGATAAAGTTGTTGCTACTTCAACGGGCATATGGATCAATCAATGCCACGACATGTTTTTTAGTTCTATGTCGCTCATTGGTAATTAAGTAATTTCAGCTCTATATTGAGCATGCATCGCCTCAAATTGCATGCGAATCCGAAACACACAACTCTGGATCAAATTAAGATGTTACTTGAGAAGTGTAATGTATCTGGCAATAATAATAATAATAAATAAATAAATAAATAATTTAAGATAACAAAACCTTAGAGGTGCTCACGGATTAAATTTTGCGGATTAGAGATCAATTTATACCCAATCCATGAATTTGCATATTATAAATTTTCAATCCAATCTAATTCACGAATTGGAGAAATACAATCTAAATCCAATCTGCACGTATACGGATTGAAAGCGGATTTGACTCAATCCATATTCAATCCATCATTTCGCATGATTGGTTTGTAGACTAAAAATTCTTAATTCTTTCAAATCCACGAACTAATAAAATAAAAAAGTCTAATATAAAAATAATTTTACTATCAATCAAATTCAAATTGAATAAGATTTAAATAGATTAATTGTTCAAACAGAGCTAGAATAATACATTCAAAATTTCAAAATATAACACATCAAAAAGAAATAATCTGATTTATTTAGATTAACACATAAAAATTAACTAAAATTATGAAAATTAACTGTTTAAGAAGCTATATTTGTTTATTTAACTATTCAATTATTTAATTATTTTTATTTTATATTATTATTGAATAAGATATAATATGATGTTAATGTGACTACATTTTAACTGATTTATTTATTATTAAGTAGTGAGATACCGTATTTACAAGTTTTATTTTTTAATTAAATAAATAATTTTTTTTACGGACTCATAGATTTTTGCGGACTTACATAAATAAATCCATATCCAATCCACTAACTGTGAATTTTTATATTTTAAATCTACTCCAATCAAACAATCCACAAAATCGAATTTTTGCAGATCAAATAGATTGAGCGAATCAGATTAGATTCTGAACACTCCTATAAAACATGTGTGTATACCTTGGGCATGAAGCCCGAGTCTAGAACAAGATACTGCTAGCCAATCTTTCAATTTCCAAAACCCCACAAAATCTTTGTCAAAATTTCTATTCTACAATCACATTCAAGCTATATTTGGAAGTTAGGATTAAGTGTAGCATTGGACTAATTTTAGGGACAAAATTTTAATGTCATGTTTGGTATGCTTTCTTGGATTGGACCAATGGATTAAATTAAAATTTTAATCCTCTGTTCATGGGATTAGTAAGCCCAATTTTCATGTGGATTTAATTAGACAATGAGAAGAAAAATATTTGTCCATTTATGGTATCTCCCAAAATTTATTACACTATTTTTAGTTATCACTTAAAATTATTTATTTATTGTTATTAACTAAGTACAGTAATTTAGTTTTTTGCTATTAATGATTTACTTAAAAATTATTAATTAATTTATTAATTGAATAATTTTATTTAATGAAATGATATCTCATATGAAATAACCTATAATTTAAATAATTTATATATATATATATGATTTTCTTAATAGTTTTATTTTTAATTGATTATAATATTGCTTATTAAATATCTATACATAGTTGATATTTGAATTCAATATTAACTTAAATACTATTTACTTCATTTAAATTTAATTTAACATAATCCAATTCGTACCAAACATTAGTCAGCACTATTTATAATATAACCTGATCTAATCCAATCTAATTTGATCTAATCCTAATAGGTAGTCTAATTCAATTTTGCGTGTCAACGGTAGCTTGGTAATATTATCAACAGCTTACCGCTTCAACATATTTCCCCCAAAAAAAAGTTTGAGATTTCACTTAAGCAAAGTTGTAACTGTTCTTGTAAAACAAATCCAATAACATGCAACAAAATATATACTCTAGCACTGTGCATTAGTAAAATAAAATAGATTGAAAAGAGCAACCATGCCTGAAAGCTCTCTATTTTTTTTTCCTCATGTTTCATTGTAAATTAAGTCCATCAAATAAAAATGCACATGACCACACTGACCACCGGCAGTCTGCCACTGCCATTACTTCTTCAAATGTGCCTCTTGCTGCAAGAAATCTTCAACTGAAATAATTCAAGATACCAATATGCCTGACCTGCAAAGGTTGCCTTCCACTAGCCTATCAGGCACCATGCTTTCTGTTGAATTTCACAGTTTTTTAATCAAAATTTTGCAAGATTTATTTTTGGGAAAATTCAACAAATATTTGTGAAAGGTACCGTAAGGCCAAATAAAATCTTTTTAATTCTCAACTGACATTTAAGGGAGGAAAAAAAAAAGGGAAGCCATATAAATATAACTTTGTTTGCTGGAAGGAGCAATTATTTCATGCTTTCAAGTATTACAACTTCCCAGAAATGGTAGCAAGAAAATGTAAGGGCACTTTACCTAGTCACAGACTGTGTCAAACATATTACCACCAACCGTCTTTAGTACAACTGCTATGAGGTGGCTTATGCATCAGAAGATTCCTGCTTCCACCAAGCACCATTATCTTCCTTCTGGATACAATCTGCATAACTGGGATGAGTATATCATCAACACCTGCATTCTCGCTCTCGTCATCCCAATCAAGTGCTTTCTTCTCCACCTCTGGATCATAAGTCCACTCCAACCTCTTCAAAACATCTCAGTCATTCTGTTTACCAACAACTAATACAGCTACCTACCTTGCCTTCCCCATTAATATATCCCTCCAAGGGAGAAAAAAAAAGAAAAAAGAATCAGCAATTCTATTCAATGGCCCATCATTTGTATCACCCACAACTACCATATTCAGACACCTCAACTTTGTCTCCAGTAAAACCTCCACGAAATCTGAATCATCCAACATAACCAAACTCTCAGCCCTTCTTTTGTCCATCATATCCACCATATGATTCCTCAACGTAACAACAGCAGCTTGTGGCTTATCTGACACTGTCCTGACCCAAAGTCCTGCTCTTTTCAACTCATCTCCCTTGCAGCCCTTTTATATTTTTCCATCTTCATTGAACACTTGCCAACCAAATGCACTTTCCTCTTTCTACTGGCTGATTCTATTTAATTCAACCACTTCCTTTGTTCATGCTCATGAATTTGCTTAACAAGTTTCTTATTATTATAAAATCTCCTACCACAAACCCCACATACATAAGGCTCAGTAAGCCTAATTACACCCTTGTTTTCCAATTGGTTAAACAGTTTTCTTTCTTCTCTTTGCTCTCTTACAACTTGAGGCACATAACTAAACGCATGGCTATTGGCATATGCCACCATGTATTTAACAATCCCAAATGAAGATATTTATTTTTTCAGTTTAATAGCTGCTTTAAATGGGGGTACTCAATTTGGTAGTTTGTCATCCAAACCCCAAAAATTACCACATTGTGTTGGACAGTTTTTGGTCCTGAAGTTGACGATGGGTTTTGAAATTAGGCTCTAAAATCCAAATGAAACCTTCTGAACAATGAGATAAATGGGTTCTGAGTTTCTAATCTTTTAAATTTTGGTCTGTTGTATAAGTTATGAAATTTTTGAATCATCGCTACAGCTACTACTGGACTTTATGTGCCAATAAGCTCCAGAAGCTAATGATCTACTTGGAGTGGACTGATCTCGTCCCAGCCATTCCAGGAGACAAATAAGTGAAGGAACCACTTTTGGACTGAAATCATAATATCACCACTACTTTGTGCCAAATGTGAGAGGGAAAGAAGAATTGAAGTTCCGAAATAAGGCAGACAGGCTCATCATGATTTGATACAAAGGCCACTACAAGGAAAAATTGATTTGAGGCCAGTGCTAAAATATGACATAGTCTCCCCCTCAAGGTTTAAGGCACCTTCTTTGTATGTCAAGAAATGACATCAACCAAGCAAAAATCTATAAATCAGTTGAGATACAAAGTTATCACAAAATTCAATCTTGACCACAAATCCATTAAAATTAAAACACATCAAAAACTTAAAGAACATTACAATTCAAGTTTGATCACTGCAAACAATAGTCTGCCTCTGCCCAGAAGCTATGCTACAAGATATAACATCATTGCAATGTTATACATTCTAAAAGCAATAAGAAATGGAACCTAGGGTAAATCGACACCAAAAGAAATTTTGTCAGCCTGCCACATTAAGTTCCCACGCAGTCAACTAATTAAGTTAATAAAGTGAATCAAAATCCAAGAAATCTCATCTTCAAGCAGAGTGCAAACACACCAGGACTGAAAATTACAAAGTCATGATGGCAAGCTGACTTGACAAGCTCAAATGTACCTTCATCAACCCCTCACCTATTATATGAGAAGACATAGTTCATTGAAGCTGAATTATAATTACAATAAGCAAGCACATAAACCAACTATTTGTATACAAACTTAGCAACTTTTCGAAGTTAAGGCGTAAAACAACAACATAGAACAAATTAATTAAATGTATCAACACCAATACTCTTATTATTATCCAAATATAGAAGCCCCATGCATTAAACAACGAAAAAAGATACAGTTAAAAACACAAAAACCACCATGGTCAAGAACAAGACATCATAAATGAACAAAAGAATCAGCAGGAAACAATAGTAAACTAACAAGGAAAACCCATAATCAAACAACCAAGGAATTCATCAATAAATTATAATTATAATATAATTTTAGAAAAAAATCAAAACCTTATGATGGAAAAAGGCATCATATATTCTATCATAAATAATTTCCTACCAAAATTGAATAATAAAGTTTCAAATAATAATTGAATTTCCTACTAAAAATTTTTAAAAATGGCACAAAAATTTAAATAAATTTAATTTTTGTTTTATATTAAAATATTCTGTGACGGATATATGACTATGAAATGCTATAATGAATTCATGACGAAAAATATTCTGTCATAAATTAATGATAGTGACATAGATGACGGATGAACTGTCTGTCATACACCCCCTTTTATGTTAGTTATTTTCCTTCATCTATTGCTTGTTTTCTTGTAGTGATTGGTTGGATGGAAGAGGAAAAAGACAAGGGATAAAAAGAAAATTTATTATTTTTCTAAGAATAAAGCATTCAATCAAGTAGCCCATCACTTGAAATAACTGGTTTAGCCAGTTTATCACTTGCTACTGCTTTTCAATAATTTTAATATCATCCATTGAATTCAAATCAAAACACATTCAACGTCCTCAGATTCGCTAGGCTGTAAGTTACATAAAATGTAACTTAGGCTTTGCCTTCAAAACGGTGCTTTTTTTTAATTAAATAAGTGAAAATTAAACCTACAATTCAAAATAGAGGATTGTAGATACGTATAAATTGAAGAAGGTAAATTTTTCGGTGTTTGTAAATATTTTAGTTGGTATAAAAGAATTCTAACAAGTTAATATAAGAGTATCATACTAGTGCGCGAGATTTTTTTTTCTTTTGATGTTAACAAAATAGAGGATTGAGTTATGGCCGTATGCTAACCTGCTTATGAAACGTGTTTGTTATAGGTCTTTTCACGTGTCTTGTTTTACCGCATCTCTAATCGTATCTTGCTTTTAAGATCCATAACCTAGCCTAGTCTCTATTTGTGTCCAGCTGTGCCGTACTGTACGAACACTTGCTCAGTACCATGCCACGTGCAACTCGGCCCTCAGCCATCTTTATTTTCACCCCTGAATGGAATCTACACGGCTACTGGCAAGTAAGAAAACTTATTATTCTTTATTTTGAAAATAAAGGGAATTGCTTAGTTTGATATTGTTTTTGGTAAGTCATTTTTTGTTTTGGGACATTTTTCTAAGAGAGTTATTTTTAAATACCTATCCTAAGGTTTGATATAATTTCAATTAGATGGCGAGATTGAAAGTATTCTCACTTAACTCCCTTACCATTAGTATGCATACACGTATAACGTTAGTATTTGAGGGTAAAAATATAAAAACATGTTAAAAATCTAAAAAAATCAAGTAATAATAAAAAATAATTTGAAATTCATTGGATAATTGTATTATCCGATTACACTAAATATCCATTGTGTAAAAGAATAAATTTTCTCTTTCTCCAGCACAAAAAAGCAATGGAGATGTCTTGCTCTCACATCAATAATCAAAGCATTTTTCACTCTACTCCCTTGCTCTCAGTTGCTGTAACAAAGGTAAATAAACACAAAGAGTATATATAACCCTTGAAAAAGACAAGTATGGGTTGTCGGAGAAGGCCACCGATTGGTGACGATTGACGGCGATTGGGATATGCCACTGGTATTGGAGTTTGTAAGAGGTTAGTTACTTTATTAAAGTCTACAATTTTTAAATACCTTTGATTTTCTTCTTTTGAAGATTTCATAAGTGGTTGTTAGTTGTGTTTGATTTGTCTTGTTCATGGATTGGTGGTGGAAAAATTGATTAAAATGAGAATGGATTTAGCCATATGTGGGCATGAGTTGAAAAAAAAATTGTTATTGGTTGTTTTTGTTTGTGCTTTACACCATACATAATGTAATAAGGCATATAAAGCTAATAATTTGTGATTTTTATGCAAATAGGTATGTAAAATAAAAGTAGTCTTAACTGTAATTTTTATTTTTCCGGCCAAATTTTGCTAAAGTTGATCTGTTTATGAATTTACAGTGTTTTTGTGCGCTTGTCACACAAACATAATTTCTTTGTTTTTAAGCGACGGGCGACAGGCTCACGTCGCACGAACACAGAATCTGTGTTTTTGGGCAACAAGGGATGTCGCCTCTGCAACAAGCTTATGTTGCCGGAACATAGTGTCTGTGCTTTTGGGAGACAAAAGCTTATCGCCCGTGCGACAACCCATGTCGCCCAAAAACACTGTTTCTGTGTTTTGGGCTGTGACATGCTCCTGTCGCACGTACATACATTATGTGTTTTTGGGCGATAGGAATCTATTGCACAAATGTAGTTTATGCTTTTTTAGGCGATAGAGTCTGTCCCTCGTGTGACATGCCTGTCGCCCAAAAAACATAGTTTGTGCTTAATTTTAATTCAAAATAGAAATAGTAAACACACACACACATTATTATTATTACAATTATTATTAATATCTTTATTAAAATGTATTACTATTATCATTATTTTTCTTTATTATTGTAATTGTTGTTGTTTAGTAATATTATTATTATTATAAATTATTAATTAGGGTAATGATCCACCGACCACCTATTTTTGGTAGCTTTTTTAAAAATACACAAATTTTTTTTGATTTGATAGCACTCTACCTAAAGTTAACATTTTTTTCATTAGTCCACTCTCGTTATAACATTGTTAGAAATTTGCTAACATTACAAGGGTAAAATTGTCATTTTACATCAACATTGTTTGAAGATAGAAGTGGACATGTGCAAAACAATACAACTTCAAGTAGAGTTCAGCAAAAAAAAATTAAAAATTGTGCATTTTTGAAAAAATGAGAAAAAAAAGTGGTCGGTGGATAATTTTTCTTTCACATTCGGGGGTAAAAAGATCATTTATACAATACTCTGTTATTTTTCTTAACAGTTTGAAGACGGAAGTAGACATGTGCAAAATAATATAATTTCAAGTGGAGTTTAAGAAAAAAATTAAGAATTGTTTATTTTTGAAAAAGTGCGAAAAAATGGGTGGTCAGTGGATAATTGTCCTATTAATTATTACTTTGCTTTCACTTATTAACATCTGCATATTCACATATTATAGGGACGAAGGTTCAAAGAAATCGTCTTGCCCACCGGAACCTACAAAAATTAACGGTTTGACTTAACGATTTAAATGAATTTACTCTCCCTGATTTGAATGATGAGGTTCACATTGAGCAGGTGACAACAATAGAAGCTTCTCTTGAGAGGATGCCAGCAAATGACGATGGAGATCGCTATGCGGATGAACCTACAGAAAATGATATTGAAAATGATTTGCCTCACGCTGATAACGAAGGAGAGTTTAATGAAGTTGTTGGAGCACTGTTAGTGTAGTTGTTCTTTTTGTGTATATGATTGACTGCTGGATGTATAGGCTGATGAAATTCGATCAATTGTGTCTGTCACCAATTTTAAGCTACGAAAATGCACATGTCATTGTAATACAACTTGATGGTTTGGAATTTACTTATTTCTTTAAACAACTCAAATATTGCTGGTTTGGTAGTGATGGAATCCCTGCCAATATATTTGGAGACTGGTATATGATTTCATGCGAAAATTTCTGTCTTCTGAGAGACGAGCATTCATCACTCAAAATTGCAGAAACAACTTTTCGTTATTTGGGAAGACAAGCACCTGTCGCCAGGGAGGCAGGTACCTATTGCTCAAAATCATAGCAAGTGTGTCATTGAAACAAGAGATCGCATGAATGCACCATCAACAACTTAATCTACCTAAAATGAGACAAACAAACCCTAACAAGCATTTTATCGAGCACCTCCTGTGCCATTTATTAACTACCAATTTCATTAAATTATTTTTAATATTTATGCAACAATCAATCCTAATGCTCATCTATAATCATCTATACACTCAGCTGTCATCAATCAATCTTAGGCAACGAAAAACAATAAGAATTTACAATGTAAGGCATGCCAAAATTACCGGAAATTAACGTGAAATATTGTAGCTAAAATGGCAGAAGTAGAGCCATGTGCTGCTGGAGATCAACTTGCTGTCAAACGCCTGTCCAACCGCCATCGCTTGTCACCAGAAAACTTAAGACCTAGGCTGAATTTGGAGAGAAGAGAAGGTATATGTTTGGTAGACTATTTTCGTCCACAAATGAAATAATTGGGCCTTTTTGGTAAAAGTACCCTTGCTTTGTTGGTGCCAAAAATTTGGATTGAACAATTGATTTGGATATTTTAGTTATTTTTCAAGTCAACTAACGGTCAACTCATATATATACTAACGGTAGGGGATGTAAGTGAGAATATATTCAATCTCGCCATCTAATTGAAATTATATCAAACTTCAGGGGAGGTATTTAAAAATAACTCTTTTCTAAGATGTATTTGGTGAAAAATAAATTATATTATTTTATACTTTTAATGAAGAAAAGTAGAGAACAACATTTTGTTGTCTTTTGACAACATTTGCCTTGTAAGTGTACCTGGGTACTTTTTTCTTATTGTTTTATTTTTATGATAATTATCGTGAACCCACGTAACTTTCATTTGTATTTAAATTTTCATAATAAATTAAATAAGACAAAAGAAATGAATCCTACACATAATTTATTTTATATTTTTAAGTAATACTATTTTAAAACAAATTATCAAAATAAGTTTCATATTCACTAAAATCAATCATATTTATATTGTAAAATTAAATAATACTATTTTACAGCTCTCATTAGCATAATTGAATAATTAATCTGCTCTCTATACTCAGCATACACCGTCTCAAATTGCTTGCAAATACGAAAATACACTTATGAATCGTTCACTTGAGGGAAATTAATTTTAATTCAATAAGTCATAATTCTCCACATAGGATTTTAATTCAAACCATAGCAAATTAGTCATAATTCTAATTTATATGGGAAATATAATTAATGAAGACTCCTTATATAAACATTATTGCCATAAGATGCCAAACCTAAAAAGATTCAAGGTCTTAACATACTTCATATGAAATTTGATCTTGGTGCGGCCCGACACGCATAACTTAAACGGAATTTTCGCTCTCTCGCGAATATGTCGTTTGGTTGCAAACTTTTTCCATTTTAAATTGACAATTATAGGCTCTGTGTGGTACAGAAATTAAACGTTTATTTTTAGAATATTATTATTTATCTCGATTTTTTAATTTAACAGATAATTTTAGTCAATTCCTAAACTGTCATAATCAATTAATTTTTCACATTATGGCTCCTTAAATAAATTTTGGATCTGTAATAAATAAAAACTGGTAACGTTTGTTCTTTTAAAATATAAAACAACCGCATGAATTAGATAGGACATACTTTACATATATTTATTTACATTTAATAATTTGGCCAAGACTATGCCTGGAGTCATGGAATTTTATGTCAAAAGTGCGTTTCACTTTAATTACGCCGTAAATGTCGTTTAATATACTCGTTTTGTATTAAAAAAAGTTTTATTAATTTTTTATTTATAAAAATGTGGCTTATTTATTTATTTTTTAAATTTTTTTAAAAGTGAAAGGTTTGTCCAAATTTAATTTTTTACCCTTACGTCCTAACCTCTAAGATTTGAACTCAGGTGGCCAATCAAATGGGTAATTATAGTCATTTCAAATTTCATTTCAAATGATATTGAAACTCATTCTCTCTCCTTATATTTGAGATATAATTTTAAAATTAATGTTCAATAAATCTCTAGACTATATTATAAATATTTATATAAAAAATCTCATCAGATTTCACACACATATATATATATATATATATATATATATATATATATATATATATATATATATATATATATATATGTATATATGTATGTATGTATGTATGTATGTATGTATGTATAATAACAATTCGAAAAAATAAAAGCAAAGGACATTTTGGGGGCCTTGACTAGACTACCTGCCATTTTGGATTGCAATAAAGTGAAACACTTTGGAAAAAAGAAAAAAAGAAAATGACAATAAGTTCTCAATTTCATCTTGTCGGGCTATACGTCAATTTTTTGCTGGCTTATTATCGCCGTCAAAACTAAATTATTGCAAGGACAGGCAATGGAATCACTACAAGAGTTCTTATTATTTACGACATCACATATACAGCATTCTTTGAAGAAATGCTGTAATAAATAATATTGACAGGTTTTATTTAAAAAAAATTGTGAAAAAATCTTAAGTTTTGATTGACTGTGGCGTTAGAATTAGAAACGCATTAAAAAAATAAAACAAAGCTGAGACAAAAGAAATTATTTATTACTATCTGGCCCACACTAAACTCCATGCACCCTCCATTACTCAATTCTATATATTTTGCTTATTATGAAACCCACGCCAAAAGCTTTTTTTATCATTTTTTTAACTCAAACAAAAAACCCAACTCACGCCAAAAGCTCACCCAAATCTAGAAACCCACGCCAAAAGCTTTTGTTATCATTTTTTTAACTCAAACAAAAAACCCAACTCACCACGCCAAACGCTCACCCAAATCCAGAACGAGCACTCATTTTTTATTCAGTCTCATTTTCGATTCAACTCACCACGCCAAAAGCTCACCCAAATCCAGAATGAGCACTCATTATTTGAAATTTCTTGTAAGTCTTCTCTCATTATCTTAGTTGCATATGTTAATTTCTTAATCTTTTAAGATTTTTTCCTCAATTTCTTAAGATTTCAATTTATTTCAGCTTGGGCTTTGATTTTACAGAAGCAAAAATTGTCTTCAGCTTCCTATTCTGGTAATTTCTTAATCGCTTTGATCTTGATTTTACAGATCAAGATCAACGATCGTGGAATTAGTGAGACATTAAAATGGCTTGCTTATGGACCTCGAAGCCACGCAATGTCCTACTCAGGCTACATCATCAATGGACTTCGATTTCATACAAAAGATAGTGAGAAGTCGACACAAAATAGTGGTGTCTCCATAGAAGCAGAAACAATATGTAGATCTAGTGTTAAAGACACGAACCAAATTGTGGGAAAGATATCTTATTATGGAATTATAAAGGACATAATTTTATTGGACTACCACACTTTTCGAGTCCCGTTATTTAAGTGTCATTGGGCTAATATTCCAAATGGTGTCAGAATTGATGAAGATGGGTTTACATTAGTAAATCTTTATGAAGGACAGAGTCAATTTGAAAAAGATCCATTTATTTTGGCATCACAAGCAAAGCAAGTTTTCTACTCTAGGGAAAATGATATATCATCATGGTATATTGTGTTAAAAGCACCTCCAAGATGTTGTTTTGACATGGAGATATGTCATAAGAGTGATTATACTGCCTATTCAACATTAAATAGAGCTGTACTTAAGTTGCCCTATGACTCTAATGAATATGAGCAGTATTCAAGAAACGATTGTGACGATATCATAATTGGTTGACAATATTATGTGTTTTCATGATTCTAGGGTATGGCTTGTTATTCATTGCTGATGATGCAATTGTCATGTTAGTTTAGTATTCTTTATTTTAGTTTTGTTTGTATTTCAATTAAAAGTTTAATCTTTGTTATTGCTGCCTTTTGCAGATTTTGGTTCATCTTCAGCTAGAGCACATACTTCAAGCTTAATCATCCAACCAACTTAGGCCACGCTACAGCTTCGGTCATATAAAGTGATAATACTTCACATTAGAATTGGGTGAGAATTTGGGATGATTATACTTATTAATTTGGTAATCTTTATCATTATTGTCTTGTTGTTATTATTGGATAAAGCTATCAGCACCTAAGAAGTCTTTGACAGAATCATTTATATTGTTTTCAGGTGTATTGTGTTTTGGAAATGTCAAAAGATGATGGTGAAGTAAGTTAACAAACTGAAAAATTGCTAATAATAGATTTTAATATCTTGAATTATTCTCATGTTTATATATGTGTGTTAGCAGTCATCAAAACAAGCAATAAAAAGGGCGAAGAAAGAACGTAGAGCTATAGCTGCAGCTCTTAGAGATGAGCTTGAATACCTAGAAGATATAGAATTTTCAGAATCAGATACAGATTCTAACTCTGAATCTGATTCTGATGCTACAACTGCCCTCTCCCCTCATATGAAAAAGAAGACAAGGGGCCCTGCAAAGATAGATTTTGTAGCACCTATTGATGGAAAACGTATTGAGGTCATTTTTAATGAATATGGACAACCTATTTGTAGAAATTCAAATAGGTTATCTTCTTTTATAGGTTGTTTAGTGCGACAAATGGTACCGTTGACCTTGGATAGTTGGCATAGAGTGGAATCAGACTTAAGAGAAAGACTTTGGACTTGTGTTAAGGTCGCATCCTACTTTTATGGTAAACATTATTTAACTCATCAGATTTAATTATTAATGTTATTTTTCCCTTTAAATGCAGCAACAATTTAATGTTGATGGAAGTCATAGAAGATATATAATGAGTGCAATGGGTAGGAGCTGGAGGAATTACAAATCAGTTTTAACATGTAAAATCAGATCATTGGTTAAAAGCAATGATGTAACAAGAAAGCTTGAGGCATTGAAAAGCTTGAAACCAAGGAACATAAAATCTGAGCAACAATGGCAAAGGTTTATTAAAGAGAGAGTTTCTGCTGAGTTTAAAGTAAGTTTCTTTCCCAATTAATATACAAGTATAGTTTCTTATTCATGTACAAGAATAGTGTCATTAATCTAACATATCTTCTTACTATAGTTGAAGAGTAAGAGGTTTAAAAAAATGAGATCAAAACAAACTAACATCCACAGGACAAGTCGAAAAGGGATGGCTCGTTTACGATATGAAATGGTTAGAAAAATCATATCATTAAGTTTATTTAATTTTAAACAAAAAATTAGATGAGTAATCAAATGTTCTCCACTACATATTTTAGATGCAAGAGAGACCAAACTCACCGATAACTAGAGTTGATGTGTGGATTCGTGCACATACTAAGAAGGACGGGACTGCAATTAATGAGGATGTTGCTGAAAAACTGGTGATAAATTCATTTATGATTTTTTAGTTCTTTATTCTTATTTTTTTGCTATTAACAATCAAAATTCTCCATGGATTCAGAAAAAAATTAATGAATATCAGAGGACACAAGTGAGTGAAGATGCCTCAACAATTCACGGTGATGCTCTGACCCATGTGCTAGGAAAAGAACGTAATGGGCGTGTACGAGGGGCTGGATCTGGAGTTACAGCAATGTTGATGAATTTAGAAGCACTTAGCAAGTCTCATACTGCACAAATTAAAATGGAACTAAAAGATCTCAAAAAACTATTCGAGGAACTCAAGGCTGCATTCATTAAGAACACTAGCAAACAAGCGGTAATAAATATGATTAAGAAAATTTATGTTCCACATAGTTAGAAGCAACACTTTATTAATAATAGTTTTTTCATATATTTTTAGGATCGAATTGACATAGATAGCATGATGAAAAATTCTCGAGACATTCGACTAGTAAGTTAATATTTTACTATTAGCTTTGAATTATGTAATATGTAAACCAAATATTTTCCTTATGTGAATTGTTCTTTCTTTATGATATTTTCAGGATCACAATGAGACAAGCCACAAAAGGAAATGTTCGGAAGACACTTCACATGCGAAAGTAAGTGATGATTTTTATGAGTTTTATAAATGCTATGCATCATTTATTGTTGATCCTCAAAACTCTGTTTAACACTAAAATGAATAGATTTTTAAGTTGTTGCTGATAAAGAATCATTCTCTTTATGAAAAAAATGATTAGAACTTTGAGCTTGGAAAAACCGTTTGAATTTATTCATATTATTTGTTTGCCTCTAATCATATTTTTTTATTTGTTATTATAGAAAGCTAAAACATGTGGAAGCACTTTCACAAATATTGAAAATGCTCGTTGTAGATTACTAGATTGGATGGGAACAGGAAAAGTTGTAGGGGAAGGAGCAATTGCATCAAGAGATCCACTTGCCAAAGTACATCATATATGTCTTGGACCAGATTGCTGGAAAGTTTGGGTGACAATTGCACTGGTTGAAGATACTCCCTTATATCGTGCTACATCTGAGTTTCATGTTCTTAGTGATGCAATTGGAAGCACAATTGCTTGGCCAAAAAACTACATCTTGTTGGAGTAGGCTTATAGTTTCTAATTTTGTTCATACATATACTTGAATCTTACAAGTCAGGGGAAAAAAAAACATTAACCTGGGCAAGAGTTTCAGTTTACACTTTGAGTATTATATTTAGTGTAGAGATTTAACAATCTTCAACTAAATTTTTGTTGTATGGATGCCAAGTTCAAATGATTTTATGGAGATTATTTTCAATTGATTGAACTGTTATCAATTTTACTGGTAGCAGATTTCCATATTTATTTACTAATTTTTGCAGCAATTTACTCTTATAGCAAATGGCCTAGAAAACTGCATTTTAATAATGTCGTTATTATTATTTTATGCAGCGTTTCTTACTGCAGTTGAAAAATGCTACAAAAGTTTAATATTATTTACTGCATCCTTCATTAGGACATTTTTATAAATGTTGTAATTGTGTTTTTGCAGCATTTTTGAATGGTTGTAAAAGATAATATTTCTTGTAGTGAATCAAAACATTATCCGGAACGAATGATATATGGAGTAGATATATTTTTTGGATCATCACGTAGCAAGTAAGTAGTCAATTGTAAATAGTAATTTTTCTAGTTTTTGAATGTGAAGTAAATAAATTTAAGATGAGACATTTTACACCTTGAAAAATATCCTGAACACCTATTTTTCTATTAAATTTTTTACTACTAAAATATTCATGGAGTAATTTGCTACTGAAGACAACTAGAATAATAAAATCAATTATCATTCTTCCATACATGCTCTTCTACATCTATCGTCTTCTTGATTTCGTAACATGGCTGTCAAAAAGAAATCTATCTAGATCACGATTAATCCTCAACGTGATGAACCAAGAATATGTCACAAACTCGCTATATGGAGAAGCCTAATGAAAAGCAGTATGAGAAAGTCTGCTTCCTTCTTGTTTCTTCTACCCGTAAAGGAAGTTAAAAGAAATTTAAAGTCCTGGCTTTTGGCTGTAACTTAGCAGGATCCTAAAATCCTAGAAACAACCAAACGCCGTTCAATTAATCATTTATTTCCACTAAAATTTTCAGTGCTTATGAAATATAGATCTAATAAGAACTATACATAAATAAAACAACTATAGATTGAAGAAGGTGAATTTTCTTTTGCGCAAGTATTTTAGTTAAAGCAAAAAAAATTCTAACAAGTTACTATAAGAGCATTACATTAGTACAAGATATTGTTTCATCGATGTGGTTAAGCTTTTAAGTTGTGAGAGATTTTGATGTTAAGAGATGTTTTCGAGATTCTTGAGAAAAAAAAAAGGGTGAAAGAAGAGGATGAGTGAAGAAAAAACATTAAGATAATTTTGTCATTTTGATGGGTGTCGAAGCCAACAAAAATAAATTCCTACTCTAAATAAATTTGTGTATAGCGATTGAGCGGTCGTGAGATCGGTAATTATTTAAATCCTTTTGAAACGTAAAACGTAAAATAGGGGAATTGTTGACAATAATAAAAATCAAATTAAAATAATAAGAATGCAAATTAAAGTTGTAATTCAAATTGGAGAAAGCTCTGGTTGAAGGAATTAACTCAGCTTGATTCGACTACTGATCATTGATTCAAATATAGATTATTATTACTCATGAATAGACCGGTTATAACTACTGAGACCCTCTAATAGCCAATCTCTCCTTAACTAATCGATAACCAAGGTACGACCGTTGATTATTTCCCTAATCAATAGACAACCCTAGATACGATCATAAGATTTAATCAATTTGACAGCCTGAAAAACCAGAGAGACCCAAATCCTAATCAACACATATGATGATTCATTTAAATTAGATTGTTTATTCTCACAACACAACTCTCTGCTATGTTATTTGTCACAAACATTAAATTCTTCATACGATGAATCCTTTAATTGACAATAGATTAAGTTGATAATTAAATAGTGGCCAATTACCTAATTAACAAACATAATCATAAAAATAATTCAGAGAATAAACAAATACCCAAAAAGCAATAAAACAATTAAAGCACAAGAAAGATCTCACAGTAGTGATGAATCAAAGCTTCATTAACCTTCAACCAGAAAAATGGGTTTAGCTCCTCATAGAGAGAAGAGAAAAATTAGATCTAGGGTTTCTTTCTTTTTCTCCAATCCAATCCCCCTTTTTCACAAGAGATTCCTCCCTTAAATACTCTCTCTCTCTTCTCTTTTAGAATTCTATTTAAAATAAAATCCTAATATCTGAAATATTAAATTCGTAATTACAAAAATAGCCACGTTAAACTAAAAACTGCAGGTTCGCAGTTGACAGCACGCGCCCACGCCTTATCAACAAAGTTCTTCTGCCGCTCATAATTTCTCCAAAAGAACAATTATCCTTAAACATCATCTTGTAGTTAAATTTTATCATCAATCCATAGAATTGCACCTATAAAAGTAAAACACAAGTAAATCATTATTATTATGTGCAAAACTCGATATTAAGGGAAGTAAACAATGCAAAACTAGTGCATAAATTGCACTCTAACACATTTTAATGGTTTGAGTGAGTAAAACCTACATTTTTTTAATATAATAATCCATAATTGGGTGTTATAAGAAAGTGAGTGTTTAAAATATATTTTAGGGTACAAATAGCTCAGCCAAAATCTAATAACAAAATCTTAGAAAAAAAATTTTCTGGGGCTAAAAAAAGGCCTAGCTTAGCTTGGCTTGGCTTAGGGCTTTTTACCAATCCTCTAATTCGTAATGTAGTCCACTTTTTTACTACGGATATGAGTTTCTCAGGCATTCCAATTTACCCCATTCTTAGCAATCCTATCACTATTACATATGTTACTTCTATGACACTCCCCAAGTTTTCACCCATGAATGAAATCTACGAGAAAAACAGCAATAGGCAAGTAATAAAAACTTCGTCATTTTTTATTTTGAAAATAAAGGGATTTGCTAAGGGGCTGTTTAGTATTTTTTTAATTTTATGAAATTAATAAAATGAAAAACATGTTTGGCAGACCATTTCTTTGATATGTTGCTGTATTTGGTGAAAATAAATTGTATCCACTTTATACTTTTAATAAAACAAGGGGACAGTATTTTGTTGTTCACAATTCTTGCCATGTCAAGTGCATCTGCTCCGCGTTTTGTTGTTATTTTATTTCCATTATTATTATTATAACGAGCCCACACGCCTTTCTGTTCCATTTAGAATTTCACTATAAATTAAATAAAACAAAAGAAACGGATCCCGCATATAAGTTACTTTATAATTGTTTCAAATAAACTACTAAAACACATTTTTACTAATTATATTTTTAAATATTATTTTAAACAAAGCTGCAACTAATTATATGTAAACTGTAAAATAAATACAGAAACAACAATGCAAAAACAATTCCGAAGGACATCCCTGCCGTTACTGTACTGCATCAGAAGTAGAACAATCTTTGATAAAGATGTTGGTACCCAAAGCATGAATGGAAAACGGGCCAATTAAAGGACACGAAATATTTTACAGCTCTGTGTCGCTCATTAGTAATCGAGTAATTTTATCTCTATATTGGACGTGGACCACCTCAAATCAAATTGCATGCAAATCCAAAACACACTTTGGAATCGTTCACTTGAGGGAAACTAAATTTAATTCGAAAAAAAAAATTAAGATGTTACTTCAGAAGCGTGAAGTTACTGGCAACAAATTTAACATAAAAATTTAATTAATTTCTCTTGTTGAGATATTAAAATAAGGCTCCAACCTACATTCAAGAAAATTATGTCGCAATTAGTACTTTGTCTAGCACATATCAAAGATTTCTTCAAATATAGAACAATAATAATAATGGAAGTTTATGGTATTCAAAACATGTATGTATGTATACCTTGGACATGAAGCCAGAGTCGAGAACAAGATACAGCTAGCCAATCTTTCAATTTCCAAAACCCCATAAAATCATTGTCAAAATAACTGTTCTATAAGCACATTCATAGTATTATCAACAGCTCACCGCTCAAAATATTTCCCCCAAAAGGAGTTTGAGATTTCACTGAAGCTAAGTTGTGACTGTCCAAATGTTCTGTAACAAGTTAGGATTATTCTTGTAACACAAATCCAATAGCATGGAACAAAATATACCCTCTAGCACAGTGCATTAGTAAAATAAAACAGAGTAAGAAGAGCAACCATGCCTGTGAATCTTTACCTTTTTTTGGTGTTTCCTTCTAAATTAAGTCAATCAAATAAAAATGCAGCACGACCACACTGACCACTTCCACTGCCATTTACTTCTTCAAGTGCGCCTCTTGCTGTGAGAAATCTTCAACTGAAAGATGGATTACATAATTCAAGATACCAATATGTCAGAGCTGCAAAGGCTGCCTTCCACTAGCCTATCAGGCACTATGCTTTCTGTCGAATTTCCCAGTATTTTAATCAAAATTTTGCAAGATTTATTTTTGGAAAAACTTCGACAAGTTTTATGTAAGATACCATAAAGCCAAATACAATCTTTTTAATTTTCAACAGCAACATTTGAGGGGAAGAAGGAAAGATGGAAGCCATATAAATATAACTCTGTTTGCTAGAAGGAACAATTATTTCATGCTTTCAGGTATTACAACTTCCCAGAAATGCTAGCAAGAAAATGTAAGGGCACTTTACCCAGTCACACACTATGTCAACCATAGAACCCCCAACTGTCTTTAGCACAATTGTTATGAAGTGGCCTCTGCATCAGAAGATTCCAGCTTCCACCAGGCACCCTTATCTTCCTTCTGGATACAATCTGCATCATCAGCATGAGTTATATCATCAACATTTGCATTCTCACTCTCATTATCACAATCAAGTTCTTCTTCCCAACCTCTGGATAGTCAGTCCACTCCAACCTCTTCAAAACCTCTCGGTCCTTCCATTTGCCAACAACTGATACGGCTTCCTTCCTTGCCTTCCCCATTAAAATATCCACCAAGAAAAACAAGAATCAGAAATTCTATTCAATGCCCCAACATTTATATCCCCACAACTACTGTCTTTGGACACCTCAACTCTGCCTCCAGCAAAACCTCCACAAAATCTAGATCATACGGCACAACAATGAAACACTCAATCCTTCTTTTGTCCATCATATCCACCATATGATTCCTCAACAAAACATGAGCAGCTTGCGGCTTATTTGACACTGTCCTGACCCAAAACCCCGCTCTTTCCAATTCATCAGCCAAACCATAACCCACTTTTGGAGTCAAAATTGCCCTTGCAGCCCTTTCATATTTTTTCATCTTCATTGAATATTTGCCGCCCAAATGCACTCTCCTCTTCCCTCTGGCTGATTCTATTTGATTTAACCTCTTCTTTTCTTCACACTCATGAATTTGCATAAAATGATTAACAAGTTTGTCATGATTATCCAAAAACACCACATACATACGCCTCAGCAGGCTTAATTACAATTAGTTAAACAATTTTTCTCTTCTCCGTGCTCTCTTACAGCTTGAGGAACATAACTAAATGCGTGGCCATTAGCATATGCCACCATATATTTAACAACCCAAATGAAGATATTGATTTTTTCATATTAATGGCCGCTTCAAATGGAGGGCCTGAATTTGGGGTTTGTTGTCCAAATCCCAAAAATCCCCACATTTTGTTGGACAATTTTTGGTTCTACAGTTAACGATGGGTTCTACGAATTAGCCTCCAAACAAAACATCTAAACAATGAGACAAATGGGTTCTGGGTTTCTAATCGGTAAACGTTGTTCTGTCGCACAAGTTATGAAATTTCTAAAACATCACTACAGCTACAGGTCTTTATGTGTCAATGAACTGCAGAAGCTAATGATCTACTAGTAGTAGACTTCTGTTGTCCCTGCCGTTCCATGAACAAACATAAGTCGATGAATTACTTTTGGATGAAAATTAAAAATTGAAACTATCTTGAGAGACTTTCCTTCAACTAAGTAAGAAAAAGGGTAATAGACAAGCATTTTCAAAGGAAAACGATCATCCATTTGTTGTACATAGGCAGGAAAAATAAATATACTTATAGGTAGAAACATGCCAAGAATGACACAAAACCAGCATCTATAAACCTCAATAACAAATATGAACTAGATATTTCACTCCCTTCATAATTCTTCCTCTTGACTTCACATTTCCCCACACCCCGTCATAATTTTACTGATTGAATTCCCATTTCCCTCATCCATTGAATTCTCACAATAATAAGATAAGTCTAAATCATCAATCCCATTAAACCCTCACATCTACTAAATAATAATGCACGGAGTAACTTTAAGTGAGGATCTAAAACTTACAAGAACAAGAAAACTACTGTTTATCAATTTAAAAATTTACACAAAATTACAAATGATTTTATAAACTGCACCAAACATGTTCTCTAAAAGAGATTCAGTCTCCCGCATTTTCCCCTGCCGAGGGGGTGGTTTGTGGGGAACACTTTGGGATGGTATAAACTAATTCTAAAATAACCATTCGTTAATCATGTGAGTTTGGGCAGCACCATGAAGCGGCGAGCCCCATTTGGTGAAAACAAAAAATAATTAAAATAAAGCACTATAAATTCTAATCAAATTATTAACATGAGTTAAATACACAGCAAGAAACCAGAATAAATTCGTTACCTGAACCAAATATTTGAAAAAAAAATGCAGTTAAAACCCTATAATTTTCAGTTGGAAACAAACTAAAGCACAAGTTAAGAACAAATTTTGAAGCAAAGAATGATTGTACCTTGAGGTACTTGAGCTTAATGTTCCCATAAACGAGACCGAGCGAAAAAGCCGAAACCAGAGCAACCTATTATTATTACTCAAAAACCCAGATTGCAAAAAAAAAAAAAAATGATCATTCAATAACAATTCATAAAAGCACCATCGCATACAAAACAAAACAAAGAAAATATTTATTAGAAGCAATACACACATGGATTAAAAGAAGATAGAAAAGGAATTACCAGAGGGAGCTGGTGCCGGAGTAGGAACCAGGAGGCCGCGCCATATGATGCTTTGTTGTGCGTTTTGAAGTCGAAGATACATTCGACTCGGACGGCAACTTTCCTTTGATCAAAAGAAATATTCTCAAGGGCACTGGATAAACGAACAAGAAGAAATAGAAAGGAGTTTTGCGATTACTTCCAGCAGCTCTTCACCGCAACCAGACCAAGTCAGAGCCAAATTAATGAAGCTCTAAAAGGGATGCTACCAAAAGTCACGCCCGAGATGAATGATTACTTGGAGGAGCCATTCACCCCTGAAGATATAACAAGTGCATTATCAGAGATGTGTCCAACAAAAGCCCCGGGCCAGATGGTCTGCCTGCTGTGTTTTTCCAAAAGCACTGGCAAATAGTTGGCAGTGGAGTGACCAAAACATGCCTACACATCTTGAACGACCAAGGTACCTTAGAATCCCTCAATCACACTTTTATTACTCTTATTCCTATGATTGAGAAGACTAGAGCAGTATCCGATTTTAGACCAATAAGTCTTTGTAATGTGGTGTATAGAATTATAACCAAAGAAATAGCAAAAAGGCTAAAACCAATCTTGACTCATATTATTTCTCCAAACCAGAGCGCATTCATCCATGATAGGCTCATTACAGACAATGTGATTATCAGTTATGAATGCCTCCATAAAATTCGGCATAGCAAAGGAAAGAGGAATGGTTTAATTGCTTTGAAATTAGACATCAGCAAAACTTATGATAGAATTAAATGGAACTTCCTGGAACAATCCTTAATAGCTTTCGGGTTCTCAACAAAATGGATAGGCCTGATTATGAGATGTATTACCACTGCTTTATTTTCAATAATTATCAATGGGAGTCCAGTGGGTTTAATTCAGCCCCAAAGGGGCCTTAGGCAGGGGTGTCCTCTCTCCCCATACCTGTTCATTCTTTGTGCAAAAGTCTTCTCCAACTTGCTGACTCAGGCAGAAAGGGAGCAAAAAATTAGAGGCTTAAGATTCTCAAAGGATGTCACTATTTCACATTTGCTCTTTGCAGACGATAGCTTAATTTTCAGCAGAGCTTCGGTGGCCGATTGCAAGGTCTTGAAGGAGATTTTTGACTGTTATGCAAAGGCCTCTAGGCAGATTTTTAACCTCAAGAAATCCTCTATGTTTTTCAGCGGGAGGGTCACCAACGATCAGCTCACAGCAATAAGAGAACTCCTACAACTGAAGGTGGTATCTAAGTACGAAAAATACTTAGGCTTACCATCCATGCTGGGTAGAAAAAAGATGAGTTTTTTTCGTGAGGTTAAGCTTAAGGTGCTGAGCAAAATCTCAAATTGGCATCACAAACAGTTTTCCAGTAGTGGGAAAGAGATCCTAATAAAGGTTGTAGCACAAGCAGTTCCAGCTTATGCCATTAGCGTATTCAAGCCTGAAGGGATTATGTGAAGATATTCAAAAGCAATTGCACAGTTCTGGTGGGGCCTCAAAACAGATAGGCGTGGGATTCACTGGTCGAGGTGGGATAGCTTAAACAAAGCAAAAAGTAGAGGGGGGATGGGCTTCATAGATCTAACTAGCTTCAACCAAGCCTTGGTGGCTAAACAAGGGTGGAGGCTCCTTCGATTCCCAAATTCCTAATGGCAAGGGTGATGCAAGCTAAATATTACAAAAACTCCACCTTTTAGAATGCAAAGGAAGGCTCTAATCCCCCTTTTATTTGGAGAAGCATATTATGGGGAAGGCAAGTAATCAAGAAATGGGTGAGATGGAGAATAGGAAATGGAAGGAAAGTCTTGGTTTACAAAGATAACTGGATACCAAGACCAGTTACTTTCAAGCCTTTTTCTCCCCAAAATTTACCTGCTAAGATAGTGGTGGCTGACTTCATTGATGCTGACAACAAGTGGAGAGTAGATAAGCTGGAGCATCATTTCATGAAGGAAGAAGTAGAAGCTATCAACCAGATCCCTTTGCCTATTTTATGGTATTTTGACAAGAGAGGTGAGTATATTGTGAAGAGTGGCTATCAAATAGCCCTCAATCTCAAGTTCCCTAATGAGCCTACCAACTCAGAAAATGGCTTCAGGCAATGGAATTTTCCGTGGATGCTTGACTTGCCTGAGAAGATCAAGATCTTCATGTGGAGGGTGATAAAAACATTCTGCCTACTGCTGAAAATTTGTGGAAAAAGAAAAGCTTGCAAGATCTAATCTGCCAGAAATGTAAGAAGGAAGTGGAAACTATAAAGCATGTCTTAGTGGAGTGCAAAGCTGCAAGGAAGGTCTGGGAACTAGCTCCACTCCCTCTGTAGTCACATTCTGAGCAGAGCCAAGATTTTCTCAATACAGTCCAATGCTTATGCTCCAGAGCAAGGAAAGAGGAAGCAGAGCTAATGGTGGTGTACTGCTGGATGATTTGGTTTGCAAGGAACAATTTCATTTTTGAAGGGAAGAAGCTAGAGCCAAGGATTTCAGTAGCCAAAGCAGAATCAGTTATGGAGGCTTATCAAAGAGTGAGAAAAGCCGAATCAGCAAAAGTTAGCTCTGATAGAAGAGCAAATCAGCAGAGATGGAAACCTCCCCCAGAAAATGTCCTAAAGCTTAATGTAGATGCAACTATAAACAATAAAGACCAAGTTACAGGGTTGGGAGCAGTCATTAGAAATTCAGATGGTTTTGTTATAGCCACAGGAATCAAGCAAGCTTAATTAAGGGAGACGGTCAGCTTTGCAGAAGCAGAAGCCATTCAATGGGGGCTGCAGGTGGCTAAGAAAGCAGCCATCTCCAGCTTAATTGTGGAAACCGATTGCAAAGAAGTGGCTGAACTAATCAACAACACAAAGAGCAGTAAAACAGAAATTTTTTGGATAATTTCAAATATCCAAAGTCAAAAAAAGGATTTTCAAAGTGTTCAATTCTATTTTATCCCTAGAATATGTAATGCTTATGCCCATGCCTTAGCAAAACTTGCTTTAAGAAATGATTCAGCTGCCATTTGGCTTGGAAACTTTCCAGCAGATGTGCAGAATATACTTAATAGTGTTGTCCATTTGGAATGAAAGGTTTACTTTCTATTAAAAAAAAAAGAAATATTATTTTACTCCCTAATTTTAAACAAAATTATAGGTTTCGACTTTTGTTTATATGTTTTTTCATACGGACTCCTATTCAAGTAGGAAATGACAAATGGGCGTGGTGTAGATTGCCAGACATGGGCTTTTAGAAGCCCGGGAGTTTTTTTTTTTTTTTAGTAACGCTTCTCACACTTCTTTGTAGTCCTTTTATCACTTCCTTTTCAAATCATAATTTTATCATTACTAAAAAAAATTATATATTTAATTAAACTAACACGTCTTTATAACTCATGGAACCTAACTATTTTCTAATCCTAATGTACGATATGATTAATTTTATTGATAAAATTTCAAAATAATTTTTGGACAATGAAAATAACCTAAACGAAGTAAGAATAACGAATTGTAAATTGAAAATAATCAACTTTCTGGATATAACATACATAGCAACAAGAACAACAGGAGGGATCGATTCTGCAGCCTACATACATACTGAATCTGAGGCTTGTTGTTGGCTCTGCGACAAGCTAGGTAATTAACTTTGTTTGCTGCAGCGTTTTCGATCATTAGCTGCCGAAGTTCCAGTAGAAAGATTAGCTTAGAATGGAACTTTGGCAGCTAAGGATCGGAACCGCTGCTGCAAAGAGAAGTTAAAATGTTGCGGTCTAAGAAACAAGCCTTAGTAAGCCTGCCTGCATCATTGATCGATTTCTCCGGTTGTTAATTACTTTATAGTAATTCGCTGAAAGTTAATCATGTTCAAGTTTCAAGGTTTTGATTCAGACATGTTTAGACTATTGTTTTGCACCACCAAACATGATACATGAGTAATTTATGAAAGATTGGACAGCAACCAACCATTTTCAAAAATCCATTAAAAATCAGTTATAGACCCAATTCATTCCAAAATTTCCAGAACTGAAACGTACACATTTAACTTTAATTATTTCAAACATATGGTAAAGTTGTTGGAGAATTAACAAATAAAACACACAAAAAACACACTATTTTATTTCTTCAACAACACTCCTCACCAAATACAACTCTTATTTTTCACTCTCTACACCTTAGAGATTTTGCTACTTCACTTGATTTTTAAACCAAAGGGGAGAGGGGGTATTTATACATGAAACAAACTAATCACAACCATTCATTTATTCAACTAATACACAAATCCTCACCATTCATTAAAACCTACCACTCACCTACTTCACCAACCACACCTAACACACCTAACACAAATAATTCAAACCTCACCAACCATACATACTCATGGAACCTTCTATGAGTTGGGCTTGAATTTATTCATCTTGGATCAAGTTTATGATCCAACACATCCCCTTAAACTTGATCCTGTGGCACCACACAAACTTTTTAATCTTACGAAGTCTTCTTGCTTGAGTGGCTTGGTGAAGATATCAGCTGTTTGATCTTGTGATTTTACATACTTGATTTGCACTTCTTTTCTTGCAATACACTCTCTTATGAAATGATAACAAGTATCTATATGTTTGCTTCGATCATGAAAGACTGGATTCTTGGATAGGGCAATTGCTGATTTGTTATCAACACAAATCTCGCTTGGCTCTTCTTGTGGCAAACTCAACTCCTTCAGCAAATTTCTGAGCCAAATTGCATGACAAACACTTGATGTGGCAGCTACATATTCAACTTCACAGGTGGATAGGGTGACAATTGGTTGCTTCTTTAACATCCATGTGAAAGCAGTATCTCCCATGAAGAATACAACTCCTGTGGTGCCTGCTCGATCATCTACATCTCCACCCCAATCGCTATCGCTATATCCAATAAGCTTGTAGTCATTAGAAAATGAGTATAACAAGTCAAATTAGTTGTACATTCGATGTAGCAAAGGATTCTTTTTTTTAAAATAGGTGGTCTTTGGATTCTCCATGTATCGCTCACAAGTCCAACAACATAAAGGATATATGGTCTTGTGCATGTCAAATAACGTAGGCTTCCAACCAAACTTTTAAAGAATGTTGATCTATATCTTCGCCTTCATCATGTTTGGATAACTTGACTCCGCATTCCACTGGCGTGCTTATAGGCTTGCAATCATTCATCTTGAACTTTTTTAGAATCTCCTTTGCATAGCTTTCTTGGGAGATAAATATGCCTTCTTCCTTTTGCTTGACTTCAATGCCGAGATAATATGCCATCAGATGTCACCATCTCGAACTCTTTGATCATCACTCTCTTGAACTCTTCAAACAAGCTTGGATTACTTCCAGTGAAGATGAGATCATCCACATACAAGCACACAATCAAAATGTCTCCAGCTTTTTCTTTGACGTAGAGAGCATGTTCATATGGGCATTTGGTGAAGCCGTTCTCTTCAAAATACTTGTCAATTCTGCTATTCCATGCCATTAGTGCTTGCTTTAGCCCATAAAGAGCTTTCTTCAATCTCAAAACTTTGTCTTCATGTCTTTTCACCACATAGCCTAATGGTTGTTCGATGTAAATTTCTTCTTCAAGAAATCCATTCAAGAAAGCAGACTTCATATCCATTTGAAAAATCTTCCATTTTTTTTTAGTAGCCAAAGAAATAATAAGTCTAATAGTTTCAAGTCGAGCTACATGAGCAAATACCTCGTCATAGTCTATGCCAGCCTTTTGACTATAGCCTTTTGCAACTAGCCTCGCCTTGTGCCTTTCAATTTCTCCCTTCGCATTTCTTTTTGTTTTATACACCCATTTGACACCGATCGCTTTGTGACCTTTTGGTAGAGTAGTAAGCTCCCAAGTATCATTCTTCACAATGGCTTTGATTTCTTCATCCATTGCAATTCTCCACTTCTCATCTAGTGCAGCTTCTTGGAAGTTGACTGGCTCACAATCAGCAAAGAGGCAAAAGAGAGTGAGATTATCATGTCTCTCAATTACCTCATAGAGATCTTGAAGACTCCTTGTATGTTCTTCTGTTCTTTCATTTAAGAAAGACGGCGGTGAATCTCCGCATGTGGTTGATGCTAGTGAGATAGGTGAGTAGCGTGCTCTGTTGTTCGTCCTACTTGTTTTATCTGTATGATCATATTCTTCAATGGGAAAGAAGTCATCCACACCAGAGCCAAAATCACATTCTTCTTCTTTATCAAAACTACATCTCAACTCGATCACCATCTTCCCGTTGTTTGGATTGTAAAGCTTTGTATCCTTTGCTTGTTGTCGAGTGAAGATGAACTTCTCACTTTGTCATCCACCTTGGCTCTACTTTCGTCTGGTACATGTACATGGGCAATGCTTCCGAAAACTCTTAGATGGGTGATGCCGGGTTTTCTTCCACTCCAAGCTTCTTGTGGCATCTTGCCCCACATGCTTCTTGTTGGAGATCGATTGGATAAGTAGACTGCACATGCAACAACTTCAGCCCAAAATTCTTTAGGTAGCCTTTTACTCTTAAGCATGCTTCTTGCCATGTCGAAGATGGTTACGTTCTTCCTTTCTGCAACACCATTTTGTTGGGAGGATCTTGGAACTGTCAAAGGGCGTCGAATTCTATTTGCTTCACAAAACTCTAAAAATTCTTTGGAAGTGAACTCTCCACCTCGATTAGATCTCATGGCTTTAATCTGGTATTTACTTTCTTTTTCCACTGCAGCTTTAAACATCTTGAAAGTTTCAAAGACTTCTGATTTTTGCTTCAAAAAATACACCCAAGTTTTTCTTGAAAAATCATCTATGAAGAGAATGAAGTAGTTACTTTTACCAAGGGAGTTTGGCTTGAATGGATTGCACACATCAGTATGAATGAGCTCGAGTGGCTTCTAAGCTCTTGAGTTTAACTCTTTTGGAAAGCTCTTTCTGAACTGCTTGCCAAGTAAACATCCTTCACAAAGTTGATCAGGGTGATTGATGTATGGTAAGCCTTTCACCATGTTCTTCTTGGGAGATAGTAGCTCCACCCTCCAAAGTTGAGATGCCCATATCAAGATGCCAAGTCCAGGATTGATCTTTGTGACAAGCCAGACATTTTGTAACATCATTTTGAATATTTAAAGGAAACATTCTATTCTTCGACATTCTCACCTTTGTAATTAGATTTCCTTTGTCATCTCTTAGGAAAAGACTATAATTTTTTAAGTGAATATCATAGCCTTTTTCTAAAAGTTGACCCAAACTAAGGATGTTGCTTTTCATATTGGGCACATAGTAAACATTCGAAATTATTCGTAACTACCATCTTTTGCACGAAAAAGAATGTTACCTCTACCCTTCACTGGTACTTTTGAATCATCTCCAAAAGCAACACTGTCATTCACAGATTCACTTAGTTGCACGAACATGCTTTTGTTTTCACTCATATGATTGCTAGCACCTGTGTCAAGATATCATGTATTTTCTAGACCTCCACTTGTGTCATTGCGTGCTAGTAAAAGTGTGCCATCTTCACCATTTTTCTCTTTAGCATAGTTCACTCTCTCCTTAATTCTGGTGCTTGGAACTTTGCATTCTGAAGCATAATGCCCAAACTTTTGACAATTATAGCACCGTACTTGAGATTTGTCATACCTCGATCTTGGATTGCCTCTCGCCTCGTCCTCCGCTTGAGCTTTCTTCTAGCATAATTGGAGTTGTTGTTGAAATTACAACCTCATCTATGACCACGACTCTACCTCGTCCCCTCGCCCTCTACCTACATAGTGCCTTCTCTCGTTGTCGAGCTTTCTTCATTTTCTTTGGATTGACTCCATATTGAGAAGTTGTTCTTTGATTCCTTGCTTCTTTTTTAGGTTTTCTTCGTAGGCTTGCAACCTTCCTTGAAGTTGCTCGATCGTCATATTCTCTAGATCTCTTGTTTCCTCAATTGTCACAACAATATAGCCAAACTTCGAGTCTACTGATCGAAGCATCTTTTCATTGATCCTTACCTCTTTTAACTCCTCGCCATTTCTTTTTAATTCATTAGAAACGGTCACAACCCGAGTAAAGTAGTCATAAATTGACTCCGACGCCTTCATGTGTAAGGACTCAAATTCTCCTCGTAATGTTTGGAGACGAACTTTTTTACTTGCTCTGCTCCTTTGTAAGAGGTCTCTAGTTTCTCCCATGCTTCTTTTGAGGAGGTTGTACCAGCAATCTTTTCAAAAGCATCTCCATCTAATGATTGAAAGATGAGATACTTTGCTTTATTCTCTTTCTTCTTCAAATCTTTTAAATTCTCCTTCTGCTCCGCAGTTAATGTGGCTTCATTTTCTGGCACAATAAAGTCTTTCTCCACGACATCCCATACGTCATGCGCACCCAATGGAGCCTTCATTTTAATACTCTAATTGTTAAACTTACTTCCTTTTAATTGTGGAACTTGAAATGACATCGTACCACCATTTGCCATAACTCACAAATTGAGTAAGAATTTTGAGATTCTGAAAGCACGGATGGATCCAAAAACATCGGGAGGGACTCGAGTCAACTTTCGATCAATCACAATGATGGTCAACGGCAACGCCGCTTGGTAGTCTTGGTTCGGTCCGGCTTGGTTCGCCCGAGTTGGCGGTTCAACTTGATTCGGTTTGGCTCGGCTCAACTTGGTTCAACTCGGTGAGTCGACTCGGACAAGAAACTTCCTAAGGCGAGTATGAGCGCGTTCAATCTCCGATCGGGATGATTTTTGCGACGTCCACGTTCCTATCGCCGAGATCTTCGATTTGATATGCTATATGACTATATATAACATCGAAAACTAGCTCGATACCACTTTGTTAGATAATTAACAAATAAAACACACAAAAAACACACTATTTTATTTCTTCAATAACACTCCTCACCAATTACAACTCTTATTTTTCACTCTCTACACTTTAGAGATTTTGCTACTTCACTTGATTTTTAAACCAAAGGGGAGAGGGGGTATTTATACATGAAACAAACTAATCACAACCATTCATTTATTCAACTAATACACAAATCATCACCATCCATTAAAACCTACCACTTACCTACTTCACCAACCACACCTAACACACCTAACACAAATAATCAAACCTTACTAACCATACCTACTCATGGAACTTTCCACGAGTTGGGCTTGAATTTATTCATCTTGGATCAAGTTTATGATCCAACAAAAGTTTGGACAAAATATTTCAATAATTTGAGAGTTGATTCCAAAATCATTACTTCTTAAAAAATAATATTTGTAAACTTAGTTAAGCATTTGTAAAGTAATATACATTTTTTATACTACTTAAATATGATTACACAAACCATTTAAAGAATATAACCCTCTATTTTAATTAAGCATTATTAGTTTTCCCTAAATATAAAACTTTAAAAAGATAAAACAAATTAAAACAGAAATATAATATAACATTATATATTTCCACTCACACGTAACGATTCTTAAACTTGATTGACATCATCACCCAAAAGTAGTCTTATTTCACTTTCAACATTCTTGCTAAACCTAGAAAGGAGGAAAAAAAAGATTACAAACTTTAAAATATAATCATTATATGTTAAGACATGCATATATAACACAATATTTTTTTCTAGAACATTCATTCAATAATCCATAGTTTTTAAAATTAATACACTATGCAGATGCACTGAATTAATTTTCAAGCTATTACTCATATGCTTATTATCCAAAATAATTTCTTGAAAACTTTCAAAGTCTTAAACTAGGATAATTCTCTCGGATACAATAATTCATCAAGCATTAATTTGCTATAAATTCATGGTTATCTCTACACCAAATTTCTTAGAAAATTTTCAACCAAAAAAAAAAAATTCCCACTTGTCATATAAACAAGTCTTATGATTTTGGCCATGAATCATATAAATATAAATAAGAAAAAATAAACAATTGAAGTAAATATTGCCTTATTATGAACATAAATATAAATAAGACAAATCTAATATTGCCTTAGTAATGAACTGAAGAGACAAATTTCTGTTTTGCCCTGTAAACAAATCCATTAAAGAAATGATAAAGACACCTCATTTCTCAACCTAAGTCACATACTTCAAACTTTTCCTTTGTAAAAGCATCTATTTGATAGTTTGTAATAAGTAATCATCCAATGAGACTATTTATAGCAAATAAAAATTGAAATCTATTCGATATGAACAAAACCCAAAAAAAAAAAAAAATGAAACAATTGCTTTTGAAAAAATAATAATAACACATGAACAAATGGTTAATAAGCAATAAGTTATATCAACATAGAACCGCTATGGAACCAATATAAACCATCAATTTTAGCATAATCATGTTTGCTCTTAAGAATTTCCAAATTAGAAAATCTTGTGGTTTCGTGTAAAAAAGCTTAATATCGCTTCATCAATGAAATAAAGTAAACCTTATAGTGACAATCACCCTAAACACAATATTTTCCAAAGTAGATACAATGAAGGCTATCTCGCCAATAAAAGAAAAGAAAGTAGCAGAGAAAAAAACACAATAAAAGCTAAATCTTTACCTTTAGTTTCTTCCAAGTAGTCAAAGAAACATAGAAGCTCTTCTCCAAATCACTTATTTAAACCTAAAAGGACAGTTAAAAAAAAAACTCAAGATCTAATGACAATAAGAGAGACCCGAAATCATAAAATAAGAAAAAAAAAGTTAGGATTTTGAAGGAAAATGGAGAACTTGTGCCACCGATTTGACAGGATCATGGTCGAACACTATTTGACAATTTGGATGTTAGATTTTTCAAATCTGGGGAGCTTAGGAGGGAACGAATACTTTGGTAGAGGGAGTTGAAAAGTTTTTTTTGTATTTTGGATAAGACTTGTCCATTTGTTTTGTTTTTATCCACTTAAAAAGCACTGCTCTAAAAAAATTAAAAATAATTCTTAGCCTAGTGGTCTTTTGATTCAATGTAGAATCTTTAGGTTTAAGAGGTTTTGGGCTAAAATTTGAACTTAAACAAAATTAAAATTATAAATTTTAATTTTTGGTACCAAAGTGTTATTTATCGTTATTACTAAAGATATAGATAATTTAGTATTAGTAATTAGTGATACCTATCTCTATATGCGGAACACCGTCCAAATATATGTACATACTAATACCTTTAAATAAAGTGTCACAAGACAAGTATCAATAAAGACTATTTTTCTATAGTGAAAGTCTTGTTGCTTGGTATTAAATCAGTTGTTCTAGCTTAGTCTGTTGCTCTAGCTCTTCCTCTTTCAATGCTTTTAGTTGTTAATTATGATTTTTAAAATAAAAATCCTTGCTTGCATTTTACAAAAGTTTCTTATATAAATTTCAGTGTTTGTTAAGTACTTATGTATTACATCAAATGTTAGGCCATCCAAACTCCAAAGTCTTAAATCATGTAATCCAATCATGTTCATCTTTTAAGACTATTAATAAAAGAAAAATCTTTGATTCTTGTGATGCTTGTAAAGTTGGGAAGATGCACAAAGTATATTTTTCAACCACGATACCAAAACAAAGTATCTTTTAGAAATCTTGCACATTGATCTATGGGAACCTGCCCCTATAGTTTCATTTCAAGGATTTAGATATTATGTGAGTTTTGTTGATGATTACATTAGATTTACATGAATTTTTCCTTTAAAAACTAAGGATGAAACACTTCTAATTTTCAAAATTTTCAGAACTCAAATTGAAAAACAACTGGAAAAGATCCATTAAGTGCTTTTAATCAGATTAGAATGGGGGATTTAGATCATTTGTTCACTATCTTTATGAAGACGGGATTCAATTTAGACATAATTTCTTATACTCAATCAAAATAGTTTAGTAGAAAGAAAACACAGACATTAATTAGGTTTAACCTTATTTGTATAAGCTACTTATTTATTAAATTTTAGTGAGATTCTTTTCACATCATAAACAAACTACCCACACCCATATTATTTATGAAATCAACTATGAGTCTATCTTTTATCTTAAACTGATTACAAGTTCTTAAGAACTTTTGGTTGTTCCTGCTTCCCCTCTCATACTTCTAAATGTATCTTCTTGGGTTACCATCTATTGTATAAGGCTTCAAATGTTTGCATTCCTTTGGTAAAATATGTATAGCTAGTCAGATTCTATTTGATAAAACATCATTTTCTTATGCAATTGATGTCAGTTTCATCTCTACAGTCTAAGTTTTCTTATTTTCAGTATAATCTTCTTCAGTTATGTACAATATATATTCCTAATAGCAATTTCCATACTTCTGAAATTGATGCAGCAATTAATGGTTCTCTTTTCTATCATAAGTTCCCTCATCACTTGTATTACTAACTTAAAATATACAGCTCAATCTATCCCTGCACCTCAAACATCCATGTCACCTTCTCTACCTCTACCTGACATCTTTTTATCATCATGTATGCCACCCTTTTTTTCCACTACAAGTCCAAAATCTTTTTCCCCTACAATTCCAAAATCTAAACCAATCACATCTACTCAGAGCATAATCACTAGAGCAAAGGTTAATATTTTTAAACCTAAACCCTTTTAACAACTCATAACATTTTAGAGCCATCCACCACCTTAGAGGCATTATTTGATCCTAAATGGAAGGAAGCAATGCAAGTTGAATACGATGCTCTCATCAAAAATTAATTGAGTCTTATGCCTATGTCCTCTGACCTTAGGCTAGTTGGATATAAATAGATGTTTAAAACAAAATATAATACAGATAGCTCAGTTTTTTTAAATACAAAGCAAGATTGATTGTAGAGGGATTTCACCAACTTATAGGTGTTGACTTAGGGATGGCATAATGATCTGGATTCAGCCCGCATCTGCAAGGATTCAAAATCCAGATCCGTAAAATTCGATCCGCATGTTAAAAATGCGAATTCGAAGTTCAAATATTAAGATCCGCATTGATCCGATCCGGATGTGCCTACATCCGGAGAGCTGGATATCCGGATCCGGCTTATTCTTAATTAAATTATTAATTTAATAATTTTCAATTGAAAATATATAAACTAAAATTGGAAAAAATACACAAATCTAATCCTAGTAACCCTAAAAGCTAAAACTAGAAACACACACACTCACGACTTCATCACTACCACTGCAGCCGAAAAAAAGCAAAATCCATCACCGTCGAACGCCATCTGCCTCAGAGTCACTGTCATCGAACGCCGGCTGTGTCGCCAAGCTGGGCACCCATTGCTGTCGTCGAACCTGGCTGCGTCATCGAGCTGGGCACGTGTTTCTGGTGTCGAACGCCAGCTGCCCAGCCTTGCCTCGCTGTCACCAAATGTCGCACGTCTTTGCATCTCTGGCTTGCTAAGCTCACCGCACCCAGTTGCATTTCTGTAATCTTTCTTGGCTTTACAAATTATTTCAATTTTTGTAATTAGTTTTTTGTTTTTTTTTCTTGGGAACCATACAAAATCAGAGCAAGAGCTACCACTTGTCAAATCTAATGCAAAACATCTCCCAATTGATCCTTGTCCCAAGACGCATTTAGATCTAACATTGGCAAATTTGAACGAAGATAATGACTGCCGTTTGCATTCTGTTGCTTTTCCCTCTTTCATTCTCCGAATTTTGACTGATTAATTGATGAATTTGTTAACAAATAGATAGAATGAATTTATGGTTTTTGGTTTAATTACTTTAATTAAATTTATTAATTTTCAATATAATGTAAAATGATAAATGCATAATCTCATTTTTTAATTGTTAAATTTTAATTTTTGTGGATCTAAATATCTAGGATATTTGCTCGCAATACGGATATTAACCGCATCCAAATTCGTAAAAATTTGGGATTTGGATCCAGATCCGGATATAAAATGTCAATTCGATCTGGATTTGGATTTTACCATCCCTACGTTGACTACTCAAAACATTTAACCATATAAGCGTTTGATTGCATTATTTTAATGACGCAGATTGTGATTAAGATCGCATTATAATAATACTGCATATTATTTGACACACATCTGTATTAATTAAATTATACTATGTTTGGTGCTGCACTATTTTGTATTAATTTATTTGGTGATTAATTTAAATTGTATATTTAGAAATAGATTTTTTTTTGTCTAAATATAGAAGTATCAAATTTTAGAAATTTAATATTATTTTTTTA
Organism: Citrus mangshanensis; assembly: GCA_030449895.1. NCBI lineage: Eukaryota > Viridiplantae > Streptophyta > Magnoliopsida > Sapindales > Rutaceae > Citrus > Citrus mangshanensis. The sequence goes on from JASUUJ010000096.1 coordinate 807,455, forward strand.
GTATAAATGTTTAAAAAATCATAATTTTTTTATAAAAATCGAATCTTATGGCCTCAAAATTTTAGTAGCATAATATTTACTTTTTCAGCATTTTCCAAATATATAACTTGTGAAATAAAGATCAAATTAAATCATTAAATCAAATAACCTCTAAATAATATTACAACATAAATAAATAGTTAAAACATACAAGATTAATTTAAAAGTCATCTTAGGATAATAGAATAAAAGTTTATGCATACCACAAGATAATCACAAAATAATAAAGTGACACAATAGTTACAACATAATAAATATCAAAATAAGTTGTACTAAATAATCTAAGTGCGCACATCCATATACCAATTTGACAGATCAACAAAAGGATTTGTTAATATCAATTGTGGGAAGAAATGAATTATATAATATTGCTTCCTAAGCTCCTAATATTATCTTCAGTTACTTTCTTCTCACCAAGTCATCATAATCTCGAAGCTTAGGATAAACATGACCAATCATCTCTGGCTTGGCTCGATTATGCCCTCTTGGCTCGGTTATGCCCTTTTGTTCCTTCATGTCCAGCATTGGCTGCATTGGCTTGACTCGATTATGCCCTTTTGTTCCTTCATGTCCAGCGGCTGGATTAGTGCTAGTGGTCACTTCAATAATCGAACAACTACTTGTGTAGTATGAGACGAAGCATAAAGAGTGTAGCCAATTTCTTCTTTCACAAACTGATTGTCTGAGCTAAACATAAGTCATTCGTTACTGCAACAAATAATTATCCATAATCAAAGTTAAAATTAGCAAATAGAGGAACACAAAACAGCTTCAAATTATACATATTTTGCCATAAAACAGCATCAAAATTACATATTTTATCACTAGAACAACTTCTTGAATTTAATACAAGCAATTCCAATCTTACGTATATAGCACGTGCCAAAAGAGATTAATAAATTCAAACTGCAACAAAGAAAAAGAGTAGGCCAATGCCAAAAACAAAAATATATGAAAATTATTACATAATATATGCTTGTCATTGGGGAAGGAGAAACAAAAGGGTATTGTTAGGCAATTAAGCTTCAACAAAGATGAACAAAATACAACAAACAGAAGTGAACCAAAGATAACTAAAGCAACATCCAGCATATATTAGAAGAGCTGCAAAAGGGTGTTCTGGAGCAAGTGAGAAACAATTTAAGGATAGCCATTAGATCCTTGAATGAGATAGATTCGCGTAATAGAAGCAGAAAAAGTTTGTTGTCAAGCAAGAAGGCATCGGCAAAGATGAGAAAATGCAATATCTAGCCATACAGATATGACCAAAAGCAGAATAAGTCAAGAATCAAAACAGTAGTAAAACAAAGTACTGAGGCAAAATCCTGACAGCAAAGTCAGCAATGGAAGCCATACATTTGCTGAAAAAGTTACCCATGGTGACACTGCACAAGGACATAACGTAAAAAGATAAGTTTGGTTTCTCATCAATATAATTTCAAATTCCTTTATATCAGATCGTTGTTTCTTTCTAATCATTAACTTAATTTTTTTTTTTTTTGGTTCTTTTCTAAATTTAATGGCTCTAGAATAGCTCTGTTCTTTAATTCTGTTTTGCCTCAATACTTCCTTTCAAGAACTAAAGTAAATTCATAAGATTTCATCTTAATGATTTTCAAGTTCCTTTTTCAATATTAATTTCTCTACCATTACATGATGTTTATTACTAAGATTTCATCTTAATGATTTTCAAGTTCCTTTTTCAATATTAATTTCTCTACCATTACATGATGTTTATTACTATTAATTTGCAAATCCAGAATCGAAAGTACTAGTTGTCAAGAATAATTGCAAATTTTACAAGCCACCTATTTCATTCCAAAAATCACCATTCACAGACAATAACACTTCATCTTGTGCTTTGGTATTGCATTAATGAAGTACAATCCTGCGAGATTTTATTTATTTATTTATTTGGTTTACACATGAAGGCTGAAGCTACATTTGCCAAAAATCCACCCACAAAAATACTTTAGCCAAACAATTAGGATATTTTTTTCTTAATGTAAAGTCAACTACGGATTGGAAATACTTCTACATGTAATAATTTCTAGGCCACAATTAGTGAAGCAAAGCACCAAATTCTTTTTCTTTTAGACAATTCATCAAACAATTGTCGGGCATAGATCTATAAACTCATCCATTCACAACATAAAGTAACAAAATCTCAATCAAAGCCTCACAATAACATAATCAAACAAAATGCCAATTTAATTTAAAGGCAACAAGAAGACTCCATTCTATTTTCTTAACTGAAGATATATTAGAAACTAAGTAAATCACAAAAACAACAAATGATCCTTTTTCTTTAAAAGAATAATAATCAAACCAAGCACAAAAAAAAAAGCACGCATGATCTAACATACTAACACAAAGATAAGACCCTCGCAGTTTCAAAAATGATGAAGGCACGATGGCATGATGAAGGTAGAGGAGCATGGTGGTGGAGTGTCGCGAAGGCATGCCGCGCAGTAGTCTCGCACGTCGCGGAGGTAGATAGCGAAGACAGTGGAGCTGGTGGTGTCACGGTGGTATCGTGAGACAGTGGCGGTATAAAGGCAGATCACATGGAGCTGGCGGTGTTTGAGGCAGTGGTGGTGTGGAGTTGAGATTTGTGGAGTGGATGTGTGGAGATGCAGGCGAGCCACTACACAGAGAAGGAGAACGAAAATGAAAGCGAAATTTTTTTGGTCTCAAAATAATTGCAAACCCGTGTACACCCGACTCTCATGCGGGTTTATTTTATGCAGGTTTGACCGCATTACAAGCTTCTTTTGACCACATTAAAATACAGTGAGGAGTAGTCACCAAACATGATATTCGAAAACTTTAATGTTATGAGGAGTCCTAATACTATGTAATGAGGGCTGCCAAACACGCCCCTAGTGAAGTCTACAATAGTAAGTGTTATTTTGAGTTTAGTTATATGCAAGGTTGGAAAGTTTGGCAAATTGATGTGAACAATGTTTTTCTTAATAGGGATTCTCGCCAGGTTGTTTATATAACCTGCGATAACTCATGAAAGAGTTATCATGATTTTTGTGAGCTAAACTAAGATTACTTAGAAATGATGAATTCTTATCTAATTTTTAGTTATATTTTCACATAAGCATTTATTTAAGTTTAGTTATAACAAGTTGATGTGCTTTAGACCATATTATGCTATGATTGAGTGCTCTATTTTAGGCCACTAAAAAACTCATGCCTTGTTGATGGATGCTGTAGAAGAAGGACTACTATGCTGCAGCAACATGCATGTAGAATACAACAAAAGACTTATCTGCATATGAACAAAAATAAGTCTGGACCAGAAAGAATGATGTAACAACTTCTACAATAATCCAGATCAAATACAGATAAAACTATCCAGACTATTCACATGCTAACAGACAAATTCTGCTTCAGTCATTATTGCACTGCAACTATCAAGTGCAGACAAAACAATGATAGGCAGTACAAAAGAAACGTCGCCTAGAATGCCAAAAAAGAGTCAAGTGTCCTCATGTTTTTGTTGCACTAATATCAAGCTATAAAAAGAGCACATTTTAAGGAAACACATCATCCATAGCTGTCAAACACAAAAAAATAGAGAATTTCAAAGCTGCAACACAAGCAAATTGGTGGAGAAGAGAAAGGAGAGATACTTGAAGACCAAAGCGTGACACTTGAGTTCTTTTTGTATCTCAATGTTTAATTTGTATTTGCTTATTTTGTTCTCTCTTTAACTATGTATTTAATGGCAATTATTGGTGTTGTTACTGTTTTAAAGCTCATCATGAGCTAAATCTTGATGTGGTGGTTTTGAACAATCTTAATGGTTATTTGATTAACATATGTATGGTGCTTAGAAATTGTTACATCATTTTTCTTAATTTTACTTATTGCAAAAAACCTTATTTTGGTCGATCTGTCTATTTAGTGGATATTAAAGAAGGAGACTAAAAAGTATGACTTTATAAAACAAATTAAGACAATACATGGTTTTGATTAACATATGTATGTTGCTCAGAAATTGTTACATCATTTTTCTTAATTTTACTTATTGCAAAAAAACCTTATTTTGGTTGATTACCTATTTAGTGGATATTAGCTACGAAGGAGACTAAAAAGTATGACTTTGTAAAACAAATTAAGACAATACATGGTTTTAGATTAGTTTTCTCAAGTTGAGTTAATCTCAATTTGAATAGGGTCATGTTGAATCTATGATTAATGAAGAACTAAATATGAGGATTCACCATATAGGATAAATAGAATCTAAAGTGTATAATGGTAAGTCTCAGCTTGTTTTAACAAAGATTCACTATTAGATTGTATACAAAAATAAAATATCCAAAATAATGGCGACCTAAAGATGCATTAGAGATTCTATCAAGTGCTGTAGTAGATGTTGTAGCAACTGAATGTTTATTGAAAGATAGTCAATAACCATTAAATAAGTTTAGAATCCAACTACTTCCTTGCCATTGAGTATAAATTTGTGTTTGAATTTAATTTATCTTTATTGCATTTATTTATTGCACATTTCATTCTAATAGATTATTAATCTCATCATTTATTTTGATTCATTTAGTTTACTAAAATTGCACTGTTAAGATTACTGTAGCAAGTCTTATAACATCAATCTCTGTGAAGATGATCTTGATACTCATCATTATATTACTTGTTCTGTACACTTGCACATTGACACCCTAATCAACACATTGAACAATACTTAGCCTGAGGGATTCACTTCTAAGGAATGTTATGTTTGCAAACTCAATAAGGCTCCTTATGGATTAAAGTAAGCCCCAAGAGCTTAGTATGAAAAGCTCAAGAGGTACCTCACTGCTTAGAAGTTCTTCAATTCTAAGGCTAATACTTCTTTGCTCATACAACATGATACCAGAGGCTTGATCATTATTTTAATCTATGTTGATGATATTTAGTCACTAGTCTAGATTATGTCTTGTGGAAAATTTTATTCCTAAAGTCAGCAAAATCTTTGCTTTAAAGGATTTAGTGCTGCTTGCTTATTTTCTTGGTGTAGAAGTATGTTATTCATGATGGAAAGCATTTACCACAAATTAAATACATCAAAGATTTGTTAAGTAAAGCCTCAATGCAAAATTGTAAGGGTTCTGATACACGTTTTAGCACGGATTTGAAGCTTGAAGAACAATCAAAGGCCATTCGAGACAGAAGTTTAAATATCCAACACTTAAGAGAAGTATTCTTGGAGGTCTTCAGTCTTTTATATTCAGAAGACCAGATATTGCTTATTCTATTCATAGACTCAGCCAATATCTTAGTGTGTCTACTTTTCAACACTGACTAGCCTATATAAAGGTTCTTAGATATCTTCAAGTGACTGTTACTTATGGCTTTCATCTTTAGCAGAAGGGAAACTTTGAAGTAATTGGCTTGATAGGTTACTCTGATGCTAGCTGAGCATGTGACATTGATGACAATAAGTCAATTAGAGTTTATTGCATTTATCTTATAAATAATTTGATCTCCTAATCTTCCAAAAAGCATGCAATTATAGCTAAGTCTAGTACTAAGAGTGAATACAGAGCTTTATCATCATCAAATTTTGAACTTTCTTGGTTATAATCCTTGTTTATAAACTTAATACTATTAAATTACCTACTCTAGTTCTTTGGTGTGATGATCAAAGTACAGAGGACCTAGCTCGCAATTCTATCTTTTATTCTAAGTCCAAACACATTGAATTAGATGTTCATTATATTAGAGATAAAGTGCTTAAAAACGAATTAGACATTAGATACATCCCTACTAAAAATAAGTTGTTGATGTTCTTATGAAACCTTTATCTTTCTCAAATCCAGTTACTTTTGCTCCAAGTTCAATGTCATTAGCAGACCTTTGAGCTTAAGAGGGCATATTAAGGAAGCACATGTTAGTAATATGAAGAGCAGAGCAGAAAAATTCAAACAATTGTAGCTTATGGGATTTTAAGGAAGCACATCCCAGCAGCATGGAGAACAGAGCAGAAGATTCGAGCAGCTGCAACTTACTGTTGCAAATTGATGATATGGAATGTCAATTAGCACTGATGATTATGTGATTGCTCACGTGTTAATCAATTAAGCTCTTATAATTAGTTGTACTTGCTTGATATCTTGTAGTTTAGTCACACCAGATAAGCTGAAGTTCAGCATTGTGTATGTATACAAACTGCCTGTAAATTTTGTTAATTCATTGAAAATATCAAATAAACTAGAAGCTTTTAAGAGATACGAATTTAGTATTAAAAATAGTTTTGATAATAGTGGAACAATTAAAAATAAATAAATGGATTAATATTGTTGGTTATGAGGTTTTTTTGAGCATCTGTGAGAAAGGTAATTACGTCAGTACAATGTTGCCCTTAATTTTTGGGAGTGCAAGAATAAATCAAATTATATATTAGGCTTCTTCATATAATTTTAGAATAATTAAATTGAATTTGTATGGTTATTTTCTATTTAATATTTTCTATTAAATTAAATTTGTATAATTATATTAAATCAAATTATATTTTAGGCTTCTAATGAGATTGTATTTTAGCCAAATAAGGACAATGCAACAGGCTACAACAAGGCCAAATGAAGCGTATTGTAATTGTCGCCGAGTTTTTTTTTTTTTTTTTACATTAATTATTATTTGCGCTTGTACTTTGAGGCGAAGTTAAGGTTGATTCTCTATCTTTATTTATTGCAACAGGCATAAAAGAACTAAAACTTACGTGATAGAAAATCACTTTAGTTGCAGAATAATATTTTAAGTGGCTAAAATTTCTTTTAGTCACATAATATTTGGATGATGTAGCTCATTTATTTTGTAGAAAATATATCATTTAGAAACATTAAATTTCATATAAAATAAAAAAATGTTGTTGAAGTTATAACAATTTTATGGGGTATTTTAGTACTTTTACCATAAAAATGTAAGAAAGTGAAACAAATTGGATTTAAAGTCATCTTATTCACTCTCACACTCCCTACAATAAGAAATTGTAATCTCACATTGCATTTAGTACTTCATCTTCTTCACTCTCACACTCCCTACAATTGTATTTAAAGTCAGCTATGACCATCACATTCACTGATCAATAATTTCTGATCAAACTACTAAAAGAACAGCATATTGAGTGATTATTTTAAAGCGTAATTTTGAGTGGACTTGAATAAATAGGTCACAAGTGATTTGGATATTTCTCCGAAAGTAAATCAAAATAATGTATTTTTAATATAAAAAATGATGTTTGTGAATAGGGATGACAATTTTTCCCGATGGGATGGGATCTCATGACGGGATCGAACATATTTTTATCCAAAAAAAAATTAGGGACGGAGTGGGAAGTTTTTCATCCCACTCATATACGGACAGTGAGTGATTAACAAATTCCCCTATCCCATCTCACGTTATCAAGGATGAGAATTTTTCAATTGGATGGATCTCGCAGATCTCATCTCTTTTGGGACGGATCAAGATATATTGCCAAAAAAATAGTGACGCAATAGAGACGCTTTTTTCATCCCACTTGATATACAGGACGATGACAAATCCCATCCCATCCCGCACTCACAATCCTACGTGTGAATGAGAAAGACGTCAAAATACACTCACTGACTGCATTGACTAAGAGTAGGAGCTACAAAAATTGTAATGGGTTGAATTCAAAATTAATTACCTAATCAATTTTACAATTTATTATTAGTAACTGCTAATTAATGGTCAATTAAATTAATATGAGACTAAATCCAAAATATTTAATATATGATTAATTGGGCTATGGTTACGCTTTGAATTTAATTCAAGAATTAAATCAAATGTTTAATAGGTAGCAGTTACACTTTTAATTAGTTATTAAGAGCAGTAGTACAAATGCATTTAATAAAAATTAAATGCAATGGTTACAAAATTTATGTACAAATTTTGACAAAAATGCCTCTCACAGGATTCTATCAATTGGCATTCTTCTTTATTTTAGAGGATATAGAAGGAGAGCAAGAAACTTGAAAAAGGTCTAGAAAGAAGCTGTAGCTGGAAGAGTTGAATGAGTTTATCTTCAATTCCTCCTTTGTTGTACATCTATTTTGATAGAGTTGAGACATAATGAAATTTTGCTATGGAATAACATGGTGGTGCACCAGAGTTATTCATCATCGTTGTATCCTAGCAAACAAACACTATTCAAATCCTAAAGTGCCCAATAATAAGAGGTGAATCTGTTTTGAGAAAACTATGGTATCACACAAGCCTCCATTTGTGTTTTTTTTTTAATAACAATTTGTTGTTACTTCAATTTTGTTATTATAAATTAGTAAAAATGCATCAGTGGCTTATTAGTAAGTTTAAGCACTCTAAAAGGGTTCTATCATAAAGGCCATACTTTGCCTAAAATGTCTGAATTTTAAATAAGTCCAATTGTGACCTGTTCAGCCGTCCAGTCTTTCTTAGGAATTTAACTAGCGTATTTTTGCACGCAGGCTGTCTTATATCACTGTTATTATCTCATTGCAGTAATTATTGTTTTAGTTGTAAAGTATGTTATTGTTTTAGTCCAATTTCTGATCTGTAATTTAGAATTTGTTCCTATATCATGTATTTTCCCTTGCACAAGCACCTTCTTCTCCTTCTTGATAATAACCAAGTTTCTAATGAAGCATCTGCTTCTCCATCTTTACAATCGAAATTCCCAATTTTAACTTTGTTGTTGCAGAAATCTCCCATGTTGGATAACCCTTCAACAGCAGCTAATGATGATTCACTTGGCAACGGGAACCCTTCATTTGATCAGGTGCCCCAATACAAGCAATGAATGGCTCAAAATGAATCAGAGCTTGGCAAAATATTTATCCAAGGCTTTTAGTGGTTACTGGCTGTGCACATCCAAGACACAGCCTAAATACACAGGATGACAATTGCAGAATCAGTACGATCATCATCAAAAGGGTAATTGTTTAGCAGCGATCGCAATGGCCCAGTCTCCAAGAGAGCTGTTCAGGGAGCGAGGCAGAGGCATTGGGAAAATGGGTTGTAGAAATAAAGCTTCCAAGGAACAGAACAAGGTTTTGCTGAGGTCGACACGGCAGAGGAAGCTGCTATGGCTTATGACACAGCTGCAGACACGCATCAAGGCACAAAGACAGCCATAACCATCACATCCACTGATCAACAATTTGAAATCACACAAATAAAAATAATATTACTAAAAGAAAGTTAAGCAAACAAAATTCAGTTAATTGGAAGTGAGAGTGAAGAAGATGAAGTTCGTTTCTCTCTTGATGACAGAGAAATGGAAAGACACAATTTGGATTAGCAATACTATTAAATTGTTGAATTTTGTACTTGAATTAGTGCTTTCAATATCCAGATAATTATGAAATTCCTTCAACGAATTGCTCCAATCTCTTCAATGAGAAGTAGTTGTAGCAGCAATAGGTATTCCGGCACTCAAATTAGAGTTGGATCTTATGAATCTAACGGAGAATTTGATTAAAGTTTGTGAATTATAGCCTAGATTTTTTTATAATAGGCTTAGGGTTTCCTCTTTTCTTTTAGAGAAATGACCAAATGTCCCCTTCCGTTTGGCTTTTAGCTTTCTATTTATAGCCTGAATCTTATGATTTTGGCGGAAAGTAGATCTAAATCTTTTGCTTAATCTTGATCATTAATTTTATAATCTGCTTCACTTTGGCTGTGAATCTACTTAGTGATCACGTACGCTTATTAACTCATTTATTTGGAAAATATCCACTGCCCACCTATTTTTTACACCATTTTCAAAATACACACTCCTTCATTTTTCACGGACTCACCTAAAGTTACATTTTTCACTTTTCCACTTCTTGGAATCAAGAAAACTAACGGAAACTTAAAAATGACTATTTTACCCCAAAACGAAAATTATAATTTCACCCTAAAAATGCCAAAATAATAAGATTTAATGATAAATATCATTATTGGTACGTTAATGAAGTACAAAAAAATCTTAACTATTAGAGATTATAACTCAATGAATAATAAAATTTTACTTATCTTAAATTCAATTAATGGTTTGTGAGATTGAGCTATTTTTAATACTACTGTTATAATTTAGTATTCTAATTACCGACATATTTTAAAAAAAAACTTGCATTTGATGGTTGTGGAATTAATGTCTTTATTGACCGATGGGAAAAATTATTAGATTTAATCTGATTATTTTTTATAATTTTTAAGGTGAAATTGTAATTTTTATTTTGAGGGTAAATGGTCATTTTTTAAAGTTCCATTAGTTTTCTTAATCTGATTCCAAACTAAAAGTGAAAAAATGTAACTTATGATTCCAAAAACGGCTAATCAGATTTTTAAAATCACAGAAAAACGCGACAATAATATTTTTCCTTTATTTAATTATGTTAAAGGATTAGCGTGATTATATGTTCACAAGTTACTTTGTTTTCAGTTCCATGTTTCGTTAGATTCAGAGCTTTGGTCTATTATTAGCGTTTTCCTGGACGCCAGATTTCGATTTGGAATCCAAATTTTGAGATGTTATGATACATGTTGCTTACAAGTGGTCAAGAATTATGCACTTAAAATACTAAAACCTTTTTTTCTTTTTGGCAGACATAGCAGCAGTTTTTCAATTTTTCACTTTTACATTGAGAGAACATTTTTACACTGAGAGAACATTTTATAAGTAATCTCAAATTGAAACCGTTGGATCCGATCAAGGGTCCAAAGTAGGCGTCGGGATGAAAATGAAAGCAAATTTCTCGATATCCGCATAAGAGCCCCCACCCTTTAATTAAGTACTTGTGTTACTGCATTTAGACTGCATTTGCTATAGATTGAATTAGATTGAATTTAATTAATTAATGTTCATTTGTCCCTCACCCTCAGTTGGCTGCTGCATGCACTGCACTAGGCTTTAGGATAAAATACAACATACTCCAAATTAAAAATAATAGTTCAATTGAAAAAAGTGTGTATATATTAAAAATTAATAAAGAGAGTAGACAAGTTTAATTTATTTTCATTCAATTATTTGTTGTTTTTAGTATTTTTGCTTGTGGTGATTTAATTATTATTTTAAAATATATATATTCAAAAGTGGGTAGAACCTACCTTTTGTTTAAGGGTGCGCCTATTTGTGCTCTAAAAGTTACTTTGAGTACTCTATTACTTAGCATACTCATATACTAGATTTAAAATTTAAGTTTTATTCTGTGTATACACTCTTTAAAAATTCTAAAAAATCTTTATTTAAATTATTTTAAATTATGTGTGACACTATTTGCATACTAAAAATTACTTTGAACACTTATTTTTATAAAATTATTTATTATCAAAATACCCTAAAAGTAAAATTACTATTAAAGGTCATATATTATAAACAAATATAACATTATTACTTTGAGCACTTATTTCACTCACCCATCCCACATGTAATTTTTCTTGCCATCAAACCCTAAAATACGTAGACGACTAATTTTGCCTAGCCATGCCTAAATTCGACATATTCTTGTAATCACTAGTTGATGCATTAGCCAATCATACTCTTGGCGCACATGTTTACCTTTTCAGCTTCGCTAAAAAAGTTCATGCCATATATTTGAATTGTTTCCTTCATTATTTGGGTTCTAATGCAATTCAGCCATATATAGTGGAAAATTGAATTGGTATCCAGTGAAAGAAACCGAAAAAAAAGAGAGAGAGAGAGAGAAAAAGTAACAAACCAAAATTTAACTAGTAATAAAGCTTATTCAAAAAAAACAACAATGAACATAGAAAATAAGATGATTCACTTTCTTTTATAGTACTTTGATACCCAAATAAAGTGTTATACAAGAAATGGGTGTTCAAAGTTATTTTGATGTGCGTAGAGAAACTAACTATAATTAATTTAATGTTAATTCATTGAGAGAATTTTTGGTATTTTAAAGAGTGTACAAAATAAATTCATTTTTTTAAATTTAGTAGATGAGTAGACAAAGTAATAGAGTGTTTAAATCAACTTTTAGAATACAAATAGTTCCACCCTTAAATTAATTATCTTTATTTACTTAGAATACTAATAAAATCATTCAATACACCCAAAGAAATTTTTTAAGATATTTATAAGCATATATACACACACATAGGCTTGTAACATTGGTCAATCAAGTTCAAAACAAATTCTTTAATACAATTTTGTTCAAAATAGTTTTTTTTAAATCTAAAGGTATGCTAAATATTGGAAACAACTTGTAATTAATATTCATTTTTACTCGCAAAAAAAAATTGGCAAGCAATTGGCAATGTAACTACTCCAAAAAAGCAAGAAGAAAGACGAAGAAGTTAAATGGGTTTAGGAGTAGTTTTTTTTTTTTTTTTTAAATCAAAAGGCCGGAAATAAGGTCATGTTAGCAGTACTTTATTCATTTTAGCTTTTTTTCTTGTTCAATTGAGTAATCTTTAGATGCTGAAAATAAAAATTTTATGTTTTAAAGTGAGAAAATTATATTCTAAATCATGGGTTGTGTTATATGGGTGTTCAAAGTAGTTATGTTATATTGGCTATATCCTTAATATTAATTTAAATAATGATAATTTTGAAATTAACAATTTTGCTAAGAGTGAGGCTATTTGAACCCATTAGTTTACCTTGAAACCTACCATTCAAGAAGCTTTTAATTACTAATTCATCCTAAATAAAATTACGTATAACTTAACTGGATTTTGTGATTTTATTAAGACAACAAATTTATTTTGAAGGGAACAAAGATGCCTTGCTAAGATTGAGGTGTGCTCCCAAGAGGAGAGAGCGTGATTGTTAACATGTAGTGTTTCTATAATGATGATTTTAATGATAATAAACACATTTTAAATTGAGTAAGTTTGGCACAGTTTTTAAACGGAACAAAATAACTTTAAGCCATTAAATGAATTGAGCAAAGAATAATTTTCTAGTACTTGTTAACTCAAAAACGCTAACTAATTACATTACAAGCCATAACCATGAATGAAATCCCACAACCATTAGTGTGTGCAACGTGTAATTGCTAACCGATATCACGAAAAAATTAGAGTTTAGTTTTAGGATGAAAATGGCTAATCGCTAGAGAAAACGTTAATCATTAGGATAAAACGGCTAACCGACATCGAACCAATTGAAAGTTTAGCTTCTAGACACTAACGGTAAACTCTGACTTGTAGAAAATGCATGCAAACAACTCTCAGAAAAGTTACTCAAACTAATTCGCGATCCGACACATGTAAATGGTGATCCAATAATTTAAAATTATAGCATAACGGTCACTTGCTCAAGTTCAAACAGAAATTGATAAACGCTAAACTGAACGCATATCCAATTATATGCAAAGAAGTTAATAATGGCTTTTCAGTTCAAACGACAAATGACTCAATCAAATTCAAATTTTAGAGATTAAAAAAAAAGTTATCTTGAGCTACTAATGAAAGATACAATTTTTAATGAAGTTTTAAACTTGTCATTATTTCATTTAATCACACTTCAAGCTTTGTTTGTGAACATATACATTGTGTGAAGGAAACTCTTTTGTAATATTTATTTTTGAGTGACAAGAAATGTGGAAAACACTTCAAGTAAGAACATGGGATAATATCTTATTTAGAATGCTGATTGACACATACTTAAGTCAATCGTAAAGTACTGCCTCGAGCTGGAGGCAGACTCAAGACCGGCGATCTCGGAAACAGCTAACGCAGATTGCACGCACTTTTCAACTACAAAACTAATGTTAAGCCAATCTCTTCCTTATCTCTTTGGTGATTACTGGTTTATTTATTATTTTTTTGAATTTGTTTAAGATTTCAGGACAATTTTTATTTAAACATTACATAATTTCTTTTTTGTAAACCCAATTCACCCTCTCTCGTCACAGAGATAGCTACAGCGGTTTCTGATTTTGAAAGAGGGTGACTACTAGATGAAAGTGCAGATGAAACCCACAAGCTCTAAAGCTTTTGAATCCTACAAACAGAACAAGCTGAAGTTAAAGATGGAGCTGATGGTGGTTGGCGACCACACTCCAACACTTAAGTTCGGTTTTGGGTAATTGGGTGTTACCCCCAAGGTTCCTTTTGAATCTTGAAGCTTGGCAACGGCGTTTGCCATTTTGGTTCAAGAAGACAAGTGTATTTTTGAATCAGTGCATATTATAGCAATAATGTAATCAACTTGTCAGAAGTATCCTTAAACTTATATTGTAGTGTTTGTGATGGTCATTTTCTCCATTTGAGCATTTGGCGAATGTGTATTGGACAGACCTTCCTCAAGCCGAGGCTATTTTAAGATTTTCTTATTTGTCTCTCCTTTGATGGTGACATTTGTGGACTTGGGAGGTAACAAATTTCCACAAGCTTATCTTTGATTTCTAAGTTATCCTATTAGCTGGTCAAATGGGCTAACTCCATTCTAGTTAGTTTCTCATTGCAACGCGTTATCAATCACATTAATCTAGGTTACCATCCCAAATTTTCGCCCAAATAGAAACTATATGTAATTTGATTTATACCTCCATTTTATGATAAACCATACTACTATTTCTCTATTGCATATAAAAACGGAAGCCAAATAAATATAAATTTGTTTGGTATGAGGAACAATTATTTCATCCTTTCAAGTATTACAACTTCCCAAAATGCTAGCGAGAAATGTAAGGGAATTTACTCTAGTCACATGATTGTTAGGAACTGGCTTCTGCATCAAAAGATTCACCACTATCTTCCTTCCTTCCTTTCCCATTAGTATATATCCCTCCAAGAAAACAAGCATCAACAATTCTTTCAATCTAATGATAAATATTGAAAGTTAAAAATATTTAATGATGTAAATTGCCTAGTATTAAATTGTAGTAGACTAACGACTCAAATTCGCTAAGTAAAATTTAAATTGAAATATCTCTACTCATTTAACACACACGAATTCTTCTAACGGCGACATTTTACTTTTTTGCTAAAGTTTTTATACACATCAAAATATATCGATGTCACATACTTTTACATATTTTGCCATTAATTTTTCTCTCTTGTTTTGGTCTTAAATATTCTAGTTATTTTAGTTAATTTTAATTTAGTAAATTATATTTTTATTGTGCTAATTTTTATCTTTTTATTTTGTTATTTTTAGAGCATATTCTCGCATTAAAGAGAATTAAATCTGAAAGATTTAAGAAGAAATTTATCATTTAATTGTAAATAAAATAACTAAAGATTTTCAAAGCTAATTAATTAATTGATAAACATTCGAAGCATATGGGATTTCATGGAGATTAATAAAGACTTTGGGAGCAATACGTAACTGAACGAAGTACAAC